>CAJDYZ010008386.1:9004-19113 GCA_903986555.1 Heterotrigona itama
CTGGTTGGCCCATGGCGATCCGATTAAAAAAGGCTAAGTGTTTCGGAGTTACGACACACCACCGGGGGCCCGTGGTTGTGATGTGGAACAACGGGTTCGGTTTAAAAATAAACGAAATAATGTACTGCAGCAGGAAGGGGGGAGGGGGAGGGAAAACAGATGTCGCTTTTCAGCCGCCGGAATAGTGACTTTCGAACGGAGGCCGGCGAAAGCGACGCGTAAATATCATTTATCGCCGGCCGTTTTACCAAAAGTCATCTAAGACGGAGCTTTTTCACTGTCGCGGGACCCTCTCGCTCGCGAACGAATCACCCCTCCTCACCTTCTCCTCGTCCTCGTCCTGCTCTCTATACCCCACCTAGTTCGGTCCTCGGTCGAGTGGCAAGTTGAAAAATTTCAAAAAGTACGCATCGACGGTGTTATAATTATAACCCCGAGGAGAGAAAAATGATCGCTCGTCGAGATACGTGTGTCATTTGTCGGGCGACAAATCTCGAAGCCGATCGTCTCTCTTTTCGTTACAATTCTCTCGACCGAAAAGCCTCGCGGAAAAAGTACCGCGGTTATTTCATCGAGAAGGGAAACGAAACCTCGGTGGCTCGAGAAACAAAAAAAGAAAAGAAAAAAAAAAGAAGAAGAAAGAAACATTCGAGTCGAGTGGAGCATACATTCTCGAGATGGAGGATAAACTAAAATTTCAATGAAAGCAACACAGACGCAGAGGATGCTGCGTCTCAATAGCGGCCCTTGAAAAAACATTTGAGTCACACAGTCTTCAGGCCCAGTCCTTGGCAAGGACAAGGGGACCTACGCCAAGAGATCCATCAAGGCACACGAGCGCGTAGCCGGAAAGCTCTAGGAGCTCTCCTTTCTCGTATATTCTTTCTAGCTGGACTTTGTTCCATCGAATCCTACGCAGTAGGAATAGTAATTGTCAAACAAAATGAAAACAAAAAATAATATCAAAAGATTAGTCTGTATAGCGTAAAAAAAAAATATATATATATACGTATTGTATTGTATAAATCGTGTATATATTATATATAATATAATAATATATATGTTCTTATAATATAATATAATATTATTGTACAATTCGACGTTTATTGAAAAGCGCAGCAGTTTGTCCAACTCGTTCGATAATTCTCGTAGAATCCAATTGACTTGCATCTTTACTTCCGAGTGTCACTTACGATCTTCCTCATTCCTTCTAGGGATTTCACAGGTCCTAGAAGATCCGAATATGTCTCTGTGTCTGTTTTATGCTTTTTTTTTTTTCTTCAATGAATTGAATTTGTTCCTATTTTCTTTAGTGAGTTTTGTTATACTGGTGACATTTTTTACAGCAGCGTGCGCAATATTTACATGTACCAATGTCCAACACTGACTACCGAGCGTCCACTCGGTAGATTCAGATCAATTTCACATTCCTCGTAGCTTGCGGCATCAGCAACCGTCCATCCGACGTTGAAGATATTATAAAAAGCCGCGTTCTCCGGGTCTTCAAGTAGCGAGTACGCACGTGGCCGTTCGATCGGCGACGAATTCTCGTGTTCGCTTTGCTTCGGGACGGCGCGTGTGCGTGTACGAGTGTGGCGACGCAGCCGAAAACGCCCAGCCGAATAGGCGGAGGCCGTACGTAGAACACTAACGCGTTCCAGATGCTGCCCGCTTTGTTCCCATCGATCCTCCCCGCCGCCCTCAATGTCGAAAATTCTCTCCCTCTGGCCCTCTGGTCCATTGAATCATCATCCGCCGCGTCCTCCTTCTTCTCCTTCTTCTTCGTTCGCCGGCATGTGCACTCGTTTCACAACATTAAGTATTTCCGTTCGATTGTTTTTGTATATTTATCCATGCGAGGCATGCGCGTGGTTCTCGCCTCTCGCGCTTTGTTTGGTTACCCGTGCCCAATTCTTCTGGAAACGTGCGTACGTGCGTGCGTGCGTGCGTGCGTGCAAGCGTGCGGTTCTGCGTTTCCGTGAACGGGCAAAAGTCGCGCGCGCAACGCCAGGCGAGAGCGCAGCGCGGACGACGATGGTTGACGACGGTCGTTCCGAGCGTGCGAAGCAGGACGAAGCGGAGGACCAGGCGAAGATTCGAGCAACTTGACACTAAACACATGGCTCCACTCTTCTCGAGCCCGCACTCGACCAGAAGGCCCTCCGGCCTCCTCTTGCCCCTGTTTCGCCCTTTGCGTTGCCGCCACAGCCGCTTTCCTTCACTCTTGTTCCAACTCGGTCCATTCGCGATGCCTCGATATCCTAATCCCCAATCATCCTTTCTTTCACTTATTCCTCCCTTTTTTCAGTGCTGTCGACATTCGCCGCAGTTCTGTTTTCTCTATCCTTGAGATCCGCGTGCAGAGTGGACTCTGCCAATTTGACCTCTAGTGCCACGCAGCGCGATCGCGCTGTTCAGATTTCGCGTCGAATAGTGCTACAACGTTCGGTCGTGACGTTCAATTTACTATAAGCTCGGTTTTCATTATAGCGTGTCATCAGTCGTATCGAAGCTTTCTCTCCTGATTACTTTCTTTTCAATTAAATCTAAAACCGAAACCTAACCTTTCCTTTCAATTAAACCCAACCTTTTTTCAATTAAAACCGCAACCTAACCTTTCTTTTCAATTAAAACCCAAACTTAACCTTTATTTTCAATTAAACCTAACCTTTCTTTTCAATTAAACCTAAAGCCGAAACCTAATCCAAACCTAAATTTAAAAACTGCATAAATAGGTAGTTTTTACGTTATCTATTTTTACTTACAGAATCATATTCTTACATAGTTACACGAAGGAACTTTCCACGGTTTCTTCAATATCATCTAGGACTAAAACGGCTAAAAACGTACAATTTCGTACTTTCCGAGCTGAGTACATATAGACTCCAATAGATTCCAAATCGTAAAGAAATCGTAAACAGGAATAATTATTAACCGCAAATTTTCTGTACATTTTGTTCTTCAGTCGCTTCTAAATATGTATATAAATTTACATTTGTCATGCCTGTCTGGTAATTGTGGTTATTGCATTGCGATTTGTTTCAACACAAAAACTATCGACGATTGAAGCAGAGAATTTCCATCAGAGACATTAAAGTAAAAAGGAAAAAGATAGAAAATACAATACTTTTTTTTTACACATTTGATCATTTAAATCTTTAAAAAATGGATTGTTCTGCGTCTATCTAGAATTGGTCGTTTTGACCATTTTGCTAATTCTAACGTCAATTATGCAATGTAAAGTCTGACAAAAGTCCTTTGGACTGTCACTACCTTGCAGTCGAAACGATGAAAAACAGAATAAATCTCGAATAGAAAGAAATTTGAACGAAGAAGAGAGGCCTGAAACACCTCGGTGTTACCTCGCGCGAGATCGGCAGATTAGTGTAAGAGGCAATGACGATTCGATATTCGAGCAGACAAGCCGATACTCTGTCCGTTGCGATTATCGTTTCAGATATCGACTGATATTTCAGATAACGACTATCGACTCAGATCCTTGTCATTAATTACATTTCTTTTCAAACTCCTTTGTCGACAGCCTGGAAATTGTATCACTGCTGCCGATACGTTTTTCATTCGTGTCATTTCTACTTACAATTAGTTAGATTATCTTCCTTCACGCCTGAGCGATCGCTGCTAAACAAGCAGCAACAGTAGCGTACTCGGTCGAACGAAATTGTTTTTGACGCCTACGCGTTACAGCTTAATAAACACAATATGTGCGTAGATAGACGTGACGCAAATTCAATCGATTTTCTTTTCTTGGAATTGTGGAGAAATCGCAGATCGGCAGATACCCGTTATGGAGTTAAAATTCACTATTTGAACGATAGAGAATAACTTCTCGAGCGTGTCAGACACGCAAACAAATCTCGCGGATAAAGATATACGTACGTATAATAGTTGGTCACAGTGAAACGATCAAAAAAAATCTCCTCTGACAAAACAACGAAAAAACATAGTTGTAACATTAACCACGTGGCGCAACATTAAAGCATCTATGTATATTTCCTAGTAATTGATGCGCAAATTTTCCATAACGTTGCAACTTATCACAAGTGACTCACAACCAGGAGGGCCATAACCATTTCTAACGCATCGCGAGAGCCGCACGCGAACGTCACCGAAACGATGCGACAGAACGCGACCTGCATTCTTGCAAAACGCAGGACCTGTTCGCCGGTTTCGTCGGCAACACGCGACGATCGCGATCCTCCGTCCCCGCGGGAAACGTGCGCTTCTCCGACACCAGAGGTCGAGTGACTTGTGTAACGTCTGACTATTCACACTATTGATCATTTGTTATCGGCTGATCGTCGAATTTTTTCCTCTCGCGCGATACGAACGATGCGAGATCGGCTGCGCCTCGGCGTACGAGCCGATCTCGAAATACACATACGCGTCCAAAAGAATACTCGAGTTTTACGTTAAACAAGTTATTAGTACATCCATTAATATTCGGTCGTTTTAGTGCTGACCGAAAGAGTATTGTATCTAATCGAAAAATACCGAGCAAAGTTGATGCAGCTTGAGCATAAAAATTTTGTAAAAAAAAAAACGATAAGTTATATCGTTGTTCGGCACTATGAGGGTTAAATATTGAAACTGTCATGATCTTGTAGAAAGAAATCTTAACAGTACTCATTTTAAAGCTTGTAGTTCTTTTTGCTTGCATGAAAATTCATCGTTCGTTTTATTCCAAGATATTAGCGAAGATTCTTGTCGAAAGTGTTGTAAATTGTCATAGTGTGCGAAAATACAATATGGGAAAATTTTCTTCACGACTGAATCTACAATGGACTTGAAAACTAAAGGAACCTTGTAGATTGTGTGGTTCTTTTCCTTCGTCATTGTATACTAAACTTTGACCATCAGACCAAAAATTCAAGAAAATCGTAACATTTTCGTTGTTATCTGCATTCGTTTTTCATTTGATATTTAAAGTTGAATGAATTGGCGGCAAAAGATCGCGCAGTAGATTTCAGTCTTCAAATCCATTGTAGACTCACTCGCGAAGAAACTCTGGAAAATGTTTTTACATGCTGTGACAATTCTTTTTCGGGAAAAGAAGTGTCTTCACTTTGCCATCTGTTGCACCTCACAATTAGAATGAAACTAGCACGATGCACTTTGAAATCAGATGCTGTCGAAACGATTCGAAACGAACCGAAGTTTATCATCGTACGAAAATTATTACGGTTTCAATGGATATCTGGTGCCCGAATGTCAATGCAGAAACGAATATATACCGATCCGTATAAACGTTCGTGATCTATTCGTAATTCGCGGATAAAGCGCGACAAAGTGAGCAAAGCAAATATCTCGAATTACAAATCGATCGGCAACGACTTTGTAACAATTTGCATTCCAATAATAATTCAGAATCCCTCCCCCCAGAGGCGAAACACGGTTCGACATCGAAATCGTCGAACGAGCAACGTTCGAGACCCGCAGCATCGATCACAAAATCAACGTTTGGAACTCCCTCCCGTCGAGCAAATCGAGTTAACCCCGATCGACAGTGACGCGCAGCGCGATTTCTTAAATTAATAATCTCGCGTTGGTGGATCGATCGGAAAGGGGAAGGGAGGCAGGCGCCAGCATCGAAGGCAAAACAAACAAAATCGAATCGAATGCGAATCGCATCGTACACGTATCGGTTACGAATTACATACGTGTTCCCGCGAGATCATCGGCCGCGCGTGTCCATCGCTGTGACGCGCGATTCCGATGCACGCGCTCTCGCATCGAACGACGAGCGTCCTTTGCTTAGCCCCTATCGAACGTCGTAAAAATCGGTTCTACGTAATGACAACCGTACACGTTGCATCGAGGCGCTGCTCTTTCTTCTGTTCCCCTCCCCCTTCTCTCTCTTTCTTTCGATTTCGTTAGTACAGTTTCATTGACTGGATCTCCCTCGGTCACACGTTCGTCGCGCGATTCCGATTCAGACATCGAGTCATTGACGCTCCGATTGTCCGAGAAACAATCGACGACCTTGCAACTTCGTTTTTTCAGTTACAGGCATTATTATACTTGTAATATAATATACTATAATAATAATAATACTAATTATATTAATACTAATTATGTAGTATATAATTTAATATTATATAGTTTATAATATACTATATATAGTATATTATATAATATATACTATACTAGTATAGTATACTAGTATATATACTATACTATACTAGTATTTATACTATATAGTATACTATTATAGTTTATAAGTATATATAGTATATTATATTACAGTTATATTATAGTATTATTAGTATGGTAGTATATAGTATATTATATAGTATACTATATAGTATATTATATACCAGTATACTATAATACTAATATAGTATACTATAATACTAATATAGTATATTATTATACTAATATAGCATTAAATTAGTATACTATTATACTAATATAGCATTATACTTGTAGCAGTATACTATTATACTAATATAATATATTAACTATTATACTAATATACTAATAAAGTAATATAGTATACTATTATACTAATATAGTATACTAATATCGTATTATATACTAGTAATACTATAAACTAGTAATACTATATACCATATACTATAACATAGTATACTACTAATACTATATACTACTAATACTATATATAATATAGTATACTACTAATACTATATGTTATAATATAGTATACTAGTAATACTAAAATATAGTATACTATATAACTAGTATATATATACTAGTATATAAGTATACTATATACTAGTATACTAGTATAAATATACTAGTATACTAGTATATAGTATACTAAAATATAGTATACTATATAACATAGTATCTAATATACTATATAGTATACTATAAAATGTAGTAAATAATATGTAAAATTACTACATAGCAAAGTAATATATATGTATGGTATAAAAAGACATTCTGCGTCATATAATACGACATAAAAATATTCTACGTCCAGTAAAAAGATATTCGATACCGGTTTTTGACGTTGGTTTAATACAAATGCAACAAAAAACGAGCAAGTTTATTACATTTTATTACATTTTTATTATATTTCGAACCTACATTTACTACTGTTTGGTGCAATCTGCTGATCGAGATTTGTTTCCATTTTGCATAAAGCAAAGCAGAGGAAAAACAAAGTGTATGGCGACGTGATGCGGTTAACCATTTGATGAACAGTCTTTCTATAAGGCTCTGAAATGTGCATTGACTGAAGGTGAAGATATTTCCACATAGATAGTGACGATGAAGAGGCTCGAGAATATCGGGAACGTCTGCAAAAAATGCGAACGTATTTCTATGTAAATGTGCGTGAACGTAAATGTTTTTCCATATTTAATCGAGCGATGATAAACACCGACAGACTGCGTTCTTCATTGTGCAAAGTTGGAGAAAGAAAAGAGCAATCTGTTTTTATGTTCTACGTTCTACGGCGCGAGTCAGAGACAGTTCTCTTTTTGATGTTAGGCCAATGCAACAATCTTTCTTAACTTCTAATTCAAAGTTAAAATATAAAAGAAACAGAGTTGCGTGCCTTCGAGGCCTCTCATTTCTTTCGTCAAAATTGGAAACTAAAACTCGTCACGTGACAGATACGCATCTTTCAGTTATTCAGCTCTCTTTTTAATATTAGGCCAATACAACAACAATCTTTTCTACTTTATTCAAAGTCAATGGAAATAGGGTTGCGTCCCTTCGAGGTCCTCAATCTCTCTCTCTCTCTCTCTCTCTCTCTCGTCTTTTGAAAGGAATCTTCTTCTTCAAATAACAGTTTATCAAAGGAAAGTCTGTCCGTGAGCATTCTTAAAATATTTCTCTCGCAGCCGAGAGTATTTGTTTCGTCGGTAAGCGTGATCTCGCGCTAGATTTCGAACTTTCGGCAGAATGTTGAAATCAGGTAAAGGCAATATATCATGCCGACGTTTATATAGGCCAGAACGTTCGTACGACCTAGGCTAGTGAGTAGATGTGTTGTACGCGTGCGTGTGATCTAACGCGCGTAAACGTATAAATTCGCGATTGACCGACGCGTTCGAGGATCTGAATCGAGTTCACTGAAATTGGAGTGTATCGCATGCAAAGAAATTTCTTTCAATCGGAGCTGCCAATCGTCCATCCCTCGTTCCCATTGATTCCCATTTTGTCCATTTATCATTTTATCGTTGTAAAATATAGAAATCTGAGCGTGGAAATCAAACAATTGTTAACCTTCTACCCTGGACAAGCTTTTCTTTGTATCATCTAGCAATTTATTTGTTTATGGCGAAGCGTCGCTTCAAACAAAATGATATAGCATTAGAAATAATCATTCCAATTTAGCATATCTCTCTAACATGCGATATCGTTTGAATTTAAAGCAGTCATCAACATGCATTGATTTAAAGTTTGCTAGAGCAGATATAATATACAAGAATTAATGATAGTTTCGACCTTTCATTTATATCTTCAACTTTCGTAAGAAGCGATAAAAAGTCCAGTTTATGTGAATTATGGTGTGTCAATTGACTCGGATATTATTATACACTGCATCATACACTATCGAGCGTGTACGTTCGTTGCAATTATCAGGGAATTGTAAAAAGAGGAAGTTCCGAGCTGTTGGCCGGATTCAAGTACGATGTCCACTCGGAAAATGTAAATTAAAGAAAAAAAAATAGCAATCGTATGAAATTTTGGTTAAGAAGAAGTTCTTCTTTTCAATTGGAACTTTCAATCATTCCCATCTCGTCAATTCATCACTGTACGTTGAAATCAAAACTTAATTCTAAATTCTAAATTACCATAAGAAGAAAACAACAATCGTATCAAATTCTGGAGTTAAGGAGAGCTAATAACTACATATCTCATTGTCGGTTATATAACCGAGGAACTAAATCTCGTCCTGCGTGTTTCGTACACGTGTGCGCTTCTAAACACACACACGCAAAAGCCACCGTTGCCTATTACAATAACAAAAGTCTGGTTCGTTGATCAGCGTAACGAGGTAGGCAGGCTGGCTAACCGCGAATATCGAGAAGCAACGGCACAAAAGACGCGGCATGCGTCCAAAGAACCGCGACAATAATAGTTGCCGCGTCCGAAACGTCCAGAGGAATACATCAGCTGCCTGGCTGAGATCGGCTAAACAAAGAGCCTCGTCTAATCCATCCAGAACGCCATCTCCGGAACGCCTGACGAGTTTTCAAAAATCAAGCAAATTATTCCTCTGCATTCCTCGCGATGAGACTCTTCTCTCCGAGGACAGCAGCCGAGAAATTCCTAAATGCCGGGTTACGCGCGCATCCACGCGAGAACGAGAGAGTGGAAAGGGTGGACTTAGATGGCATAGATCCGCTGATAAGATATTCGCAGGCGCAAGAGTCGTCCCGTTTTGCAGAAAGCCGGTTGCAGAGCATTCCGCGAATGTTCGCGTGGGCTGTCCATGTCGCTTCTCGCGGTGAAAATTGGCGAGGACTCGAGAAAGCTCGGGGACAGCTTCTCGAAGTTGGCTGGTCTGGCTAGCCTCTGTGTGTGACGCGGTGTGATAGCGCCGCGACGACGTGCCTGACGACGTCGTTCGCGACACAACCGCTCCCCGACGACGTCGGTGTGCGTGGCTGGCGGGTGTGGTCCGCGCCCGCTCATACATAAACAAGAGATCGGTCGACGCCGGCTTCAAAAGAAGAGACTCCTAGCTGCGACTCCATTATGTAGAGCATATCCCACGGCGGCCCTATAAAGAATACTAACGATAGCGGGCTTTCTCCGCCAGCTTGCCAAGGTTTCCCATCTCCCTCCTCCTCCACCCACCCCTCCAAGAAAGGTTCCTTCGATTTTCCACGACAACCAATGAACCGTCCGAGAACCCCTGACTTCTCGTTGGAAAAGATTACCCTTTCCCTTGTTTTCCTTCTACTCTTTCACTCTGTACGCGGCTCTTTGTGGCTGAACTGTTTCTCGTGTAGACTCGCGCCAGTCTCAGCGTATATATGCACGTGCGCGTATACTTGTGTGCAGTTTTAGCCAGTGTGGCCGAGTTGATTGAGAGAAGCGATCGAGGGGAGAATTAATTGACACTCTCTCTCTCTCTCTCTCTCTCTCTCTCTCTCTCTCTCTCTCTC
>CAJDYZ010008387.1:41721-52631 GCA_903986555.1 Heterotrigona itama
GTTTCAAATGCACACCGAGTGTCCCACATTTTGTGATATCTTTCGTTCTTCTTTCCTAAAAAGGGAAGCCACGCGATAGAAAAATCTTTCGGATTTTTTCATCCCATTATTCCCACTTTGCTTCGCTTCATTGTCAAAAAATCACCTCAGTTCTGAACCGCAAAATCGAACCTGAGAGAGAGAGAGGGGGAGGTTTCTGATAGATCCACGGAATTCTACCGGATCATAAAAATCACGAGTATCGCGCGAGAAGAGAGAAACTGTACCTCGAACTTCAGAGCCTCGAGTCGTTTCCACGGCGATGGTTTATTCATCGTTTACGACGGTATAACCTCTCGGGGCAAACGGCCCCGTTTTTGATACTTGTACACCGTGCCGGTGTATCAAATGAAGAGACGGTTGTTTCACGCGCGAGAGAGGTGCGAAAATAATCGAGAGACGACGAAGGAGCCGAGAAAGTTTCGCCGCTGGTTTTACGACACGGTTGGACTTTTACAGCCGGGGTTTTAATCCGGCGCATACGAGTTACGCACAAGTGGGCCCGGTGGTTCGGACCCGCGAAACGTAGATTCTTGTTCTTGTTAGTTTCATAGCTCGTCAACGAGGCGCGTTCGAGCGTGGCTGCCATGGTGTTGTAGCTTCGAGCTGCCGTTCGTTCTTTTTACGAGCGAGTAAAACTGGCCTCCCGTTTCGAATAAATTTCGCTCTCGCGCTTGGCGCGATCGAGGGATTAAAGACGCAGCAAGAGTTAAACCAGATCGAACGAATCGTCGTCGAAATTCATCTAACGGATAACTAACGGAAAAGTAGAAAGGCAAATGCAATTTCACGCTCTGACGTCAATGAGTTGCCAAGCTTCGGATCTTCGGATTTTGTGAACAAATTTAGAAATTATCCAAGGATGTTCGTTGTAACGCTCGGTAGGTGAGACAAATTTATCTGTCTGGATTTCTGGATAAAAATAATAAAGCACTGTGACGTTTACGCAAGAAATACGATCATCACGCTTGATTATTTATTTTATTATTTATTCTCCTTTTAAGAATTAAAATATTATACTTTATGTATTATATATTCTCTTATGTGTTGTGCAGCGTTTTCATAAAGTCCGTCTGTAATTTGAGAATTTGTTGTAACTTTGTGTACGTGATAGAAAGAATCCGTAAAAAGAATTAGAAAGAAGAAACATTTTTTTTATTGTTTCTCTAATTCTCTAATTTTCAACATGTCATTACTAATAAAAATAAAAGGGTAATTCTTTCTACCACATGTACTTCGAAAGTACTTTATGGATATCCTGTATATTGCACATTACCACACATTTCTATATTATATAGTATTATATAGCTCACAATCAGTGATGCACAATCAAGAGAGAATTCGTTGCAATTCATGAAAAGCACTTGTTCTAATCGAATTCGTAAAGAAATAAGAATTACGAAATTGAAGAAGGCATGAAAAAGGTGAAGTTGAAAGGCCCGTAGTACTCTTTCGAGCGGAAGGAAATTACTCGGCATTCGTTCTGAAAACACCGGGGAAACGTGGAAATAATCTCGCGCGAGGAGTAGACATTGGGCTATATGGCCAACCCGGTGCTTTGGTTACTTCTTATTAGCCGGAAGTCCCAAGACAATCCGTGACTGGGGTGGCGCGCCGTCGGCAGAAGTCGTTGAAACTACTCGGCTCGTCGCAACTATCGAAAAACTCGTCATCCTAGAGAGGATCCTTTGGTCAATTAAGGAGCTTCGTTGTCGTCAATTAGCGCGCAAGGATCGAATTTGCGCCTCCCGATCGCCGAGAGAAACCACCATGCCTCCTCTCTCCCTTCTACGTGCCATCATCTACGTGCTCTCGATGACGAACAGTAGTCGAGTACTCGTCATCTTCTCTGAGAGAGCAGCATCAAAGTAGATTGCAATTTCTTAATTTATTCGGAATTCTCATTCAGCTTGGAGGGCTTGAGAATTTTCGAGAGTTTCTCCTTTTCACCGTCATCTACGTGCTCTCGATGACGAACGGTGCTCGAGTAGTCATCTTCTTTAAGAGATCAGCATCAAAGTAGATTGCAATTTCTTAATTTATTCGGAATTTTCATTCAACTTGGTGGGATTGAGAATTTTCGAGAGTCATCCGTTCGTTTGCCATCATTTGCTTTCGTTCCGTGACGAGATAAATTGGGATATTCGACCGCGAATGTTTTTTCCTCCAGGTTTCGATCGTCGAAAGTTCTGGATTGCAAATTTTTGCAATATTAAAAACTTGATATGAAAAATATTAGGCCGACGAAATCTTTTTTAGATTGAATGAAATTACAATTGTCCGTCGACAATGAAAAGGTAGACGTCCATCTTCGTTTTTTTAAAAACAGCACGAACAGATTGCAAATTTCTTGCTCTTCGAGTCGATCCAAAATTTCTGCGAATCTCGAGCAACCAAAACGTTGCACGGGTAAAATTTCGCGTGAATCCTTTCGTTTCGAAACGCTTTGGCGAGGGTATTTTCCAAGGGAATTCTCAGAAGGTTGGCGCCGAACTTAAACGAGGGAAAAAGGCTCGATCGAGGAAGAGGGACGAGCGAAGGAAAGGTGACGGGTCGGATATGGCCCGGTTGGGTCAATTGGATTGCAGCAACTTTGTTTGCCGGCACAGAGGCGAGTTAAGCGGACAGGGTGGATGGAGAGCAGGCTTCGCAGATGCTTACGACCGGAAGCTGGCTCGCGAAAACGTCGAATTAACGACATTATACCCCCCCTAACCTCCGGTAATGGGTATAAGAAGGTTAGCTCGGCTTTTTGTCTCCCGAACGTCTCCTCCTCGAGGAGAAATCTAGCGAGCTTCTCCCGGAAGCTTGTCTCCTCTTTCTTCTTCTCGCTTGCCATCTTCTTCGAACCCTTCTCCTTAGGCTGGCTTCATACCAGTGTTCATGAGTACAGATCAACTCAAGTACAGATCTCGAAAATTGTAAATAATTCAAATTCGGCTCTGAAAACGTTTCTTTAGATCGGCTAGTGGTTTTAAAGATTGAACATTTCTCTTTGCTACACGATTTTTTCCCCCCGTTATTTTATTCAACTTTGGAGATCGGCGTTGGTTCGACTCCGAGAGTTGAATGAAACGGCGAAAAAAGAAAAGAAGAAAAAAAAAGATAGTGCTGCACGTTTTAAGAGGTTGTCGTAAAGGAGAGAATTTCAATTTTCGAAACGATGGTGTATCTTGCCGTGAGAAAACTTTTTCAATCTTGTCGTAACAAGACTATTTTCCCAGAAACGTTTTGAATTTTCACAGTTTTCCAAGAATGAAGGCAGTTTCCCACCCACTACATGATGTAAAAACATCTTTAAAAATGTACTCGTCGCTGTTTCACGCTTTACAGCAAGGCCAAACGGATTGACATATAATCTCTTACGACAGTTCGTTATGCTTCCTGGCTTAATTCAGCATATATCGTATGTGTATCTTCGTGTGAAAGAAGTCGTATCTTCCTCTTATTGCTGTTTTCTTTTTTTTTTTCTTTGGCGAGTAGACGAGCGACACAAGTCCTGGCTCCTTTCTCGTTCAGGCTGAAATTCTAGCGACGAAGTTTCCGAGGCCGAGTGAGGCATCCTCGCTCTGACAGCGCGTTCTCTGGCTTCGACACCTTACATTTTCGCGGTGGTGTTCGTCGAAGGAGAAGAAGACCGGCGATCCCTATCGGTAGCCTCGAGTAATTAACTTTCGTGGGTACAAAAGTTAAGAGATAGAAGCTGACCCTGCGGCTGTTTCAGTCGCTCATGCCAGTTTTCTTTCCGGCCTCCTTCTCGAAGTAATTATTTCTCGTATCCTCTTCTCCTTTGGTCGACTTTCTTTTGCTCGTTCGCTTCTCTTTCTTAGGGATTTTAGGGAACATGGGACGAGAATCGGATCCGGGACTGTAGGAATCGAAAGCAAATTGCATTTTTTCGGGAAATTTCTAAATTTTCTAAAAGCACTTGGCAGCTGATTGCAGGTCTGACTATTCACGGACTTTTCTACTATTCTTTTTAGGTTCTACATCTTTCTAAGATTTTCAATCAGTAACAGTTGATGATCAATGATTTCTTTATGTTTTTCGTTTGTAGTTAAGTTCATCATTTTCTTTGAGAAGAAGATTTGAAGGATCCGCGATTCCAGACTTTCTACGCATTTCTGTCACGTATCGTATTCTATTAAAACGTAATCTTTCGCCTCGAGCGATTTTCCAACGGATTATAAATTCACCTGTACCCGATTAATCCCTCTCCTACCGGCTGCAGATTTATTTAAAATTTGAAACATAAATCGTACAAAGTGCACCTCAACAATGCCCATGAGATTATAAATTCGCAGAAAAATTTGCACTCCGCTCGCGTAAGAATATTAAGATGATCAAACGATCTACGGTATCCGTGGCAAGTTCCATCGAAAAGGATGAAACAGAAACGCTGACGGCGGGAGGGCAGGGGGACCGGCTCATAATAAACGCATAACCACGGTAGGTGGAGCGTGTTGGAATCCGTGGATCGATTCGCAGAAACCGCGAAGATTCATCATACAAAGGGATCAAACCCCCGTGGATGCTGGTACTGCAATTTCACTTGTGCATAAACACGCGCAAGCTGCTAGCCATAGGATGCAATACGCGATCCGCGAATATCTTTATTAAAATACATCACTCCCGGCGAATTCCCGGCGAAAACACGGCGCCGCGATGTCCGACTATCTGCTCCATCGTGTTTTAAGACGTTGGAGCAGAGTGGGAGAAATATCATTTACGGACTTGGAAATCAACGGAGGTTTTCTCTTCAGTCGCGAGCCATCAAAAAACGAGATTAGCCAGAGGTTAGATTATTAATTCGTTTAGAACCAGGCAACAATTTGCCAGATACCGTGAATTGCGTAACATAACTCCAATATTCAAAGAATAGAAAATGAAGTTTATGATAGATATTCTGAATATTGTGAATTCTTCAGTTTCCTAACGTAACTCCGATATTTAAGAAAAAATTGAATTTTTTTCAAAAGTAAAGTTTTTAATAATTAGATGCAATGGTATAAACTTGGCGATGTACACGTATATATATATAGTAAAATAATTGAAAAGAATTACGAACGAGGTATTGGTCTTTAATTGCAATGCTTCGACACTGTATGAAGAATATGTATAGAAACTAATCTCAAATTCCTTGAGCCTAATCACTCGGAATACTTTCTCGTCAAACATTCTCCGGAGAACCCTTGTCTCGGTTCATCCTCGACGACAATGTAGCGCGACGCACAAAAGCAGCGAAGAAGCCTCTCGCGATCTCCGTTTGCAATTAGTCTTGGAGCTCGAGGATCGGCGAAAAATCGGCGAATGAAAAGACGCGGCGAGGAGAAAGGGACCGACAAAGAAGAATTCATTCGAACATACCACCATTGGGTGGAAAAGAAAGAGATAGAGAGGTGGTGGCCAGGCCATTTAAATCTTCCGCAAGGCGGACGACGACGACGACGACGAGCGTAACCTTAAGACAGCGGGCGGAGACGGGAAAGTGAGAAAGCAGAAGCTGCGAAAAGCTGTATAAGGAGCTCTCTCAGTCAAACTTCTAAAAGGATATCGCCCCTGTCGACTTGATACCGGGCTCTCTTTCTCTCCCTCTCTTTCTTTTCTACGTGTTTCGTTCGACTCGACTCGCCTCTCGTTCCTGGCTACACGGTCTGTTTGATTTACGAAACTTCCCGGCGACGTTTTCGTGGTTTTATGCAGAGAGAAGCTGGCCGAGGATCGAACGCGTCAGCGTTTCTCAAAGCGACAGATTTTGGGCTGTTTCTTGGGGTCGATGTGGCGTTGTTTGAAGGGTGCACGAGATTATAGATGTATCTGTGTGTTTTTATAACATGTTTTAATTACTGTAATTTCAGTCACTTTTCTGAAGCAATCGATACGATTTTCCGAGCTTCAGAATTCACTCTTCTAGTATCTTCGGATCTTCCGGTACGATCGAATCGTGCTTTTAGTGTAATGTGAATGAATAATACAAATAAATACAGTCACCTGTGTGCGAGCACTGGAATATCACGGACACTGTAAAATACCGGAGAGATTAATTAATTAATTAATTAATAACATGAGTAATAGGAATGAATGGTGGACACTAACGAATAATAGGAATTGCAGGAACCAATAATTAATACGGATTAATGGAAATTTTATCAAATATCATATTATGCAATACAGTAGGGATGAACACGAATAATAATGGGTAATGCGAATAGAACGTTTTTGAGACTCAAACGAGAGCATTAGCAAACAATAAGAACGAATATAGATATTAATGAATAATAGGAGTGAATATAAATATTAATAAATAATACACTAATGCTAATGGATAATACGAGTAAGAGGAACTTCACCGAAATATGTGCACATTCTACATTTCGTACCGCAGCGAATATATTCGCAGATCCGCCAGGAAGATGCACCGCAGCCGCAACAACCGCGTGGCCGTAGAATCAAATTCCAAATATTTAGACGTTCTTCTCTTCTGCTTCATAAATCCGAGGGTAATCTGAGAAACACTGACTCGGCGATCTTTGTCGAGGGCGTGCGCCTTCAGCTGGGCAACGAAGCTGGTAACAAGGACCGCGCCAGGATCCATCCGTATCAGGATCACGAGGAGACTTTCGACCGTGTCTTCCAAACCGAAAGTAATCTCGAAGAAGTTGTTCCCTCGTTGGAAACTTTCGCCGGAGCCCCGGTCTGCAGGAAGTAACGTTTCCCTGCTCGTCGAGAAGCAAATGTAATCACGGGAAGCGGCAAGTGCCCACCCTCCCCCTTTTCTCTCTGTCGCGAGATCCTCGCGAAAGCGTGTGTTTATGGTCGACGGATCGAAACCGAGGCGAATCTGAGCCGAATGTGACCTGTGGCCGGTCAATTTTCAAAACTGTCTGTTTTTTCTCTGCATGGTAATGAGACGCTTTTTTTTTTTTAATTCTAACTTTAGTAGTGAAGCAAATAAAGTTCCTTGAAAATTTCACCGTATGTCGTTCCAACGACGGAAAAGTGTCTTTAAGGAAACATATTCAATCGGTTCGTATTAGGAATCCGTATCAAATTTGAGAAATTGACTCAGTTTCGATAGAAGTCCAAAGTCTATGAAAAGTCGATAGCCAAGTAAGAAAGCCATTACTACTGCAGCGAGTCTTCTACCTTACAGATGCAGTCACTAAGCAAAATATGGACTGTAACTTCATACTGAAAGAATAATCGTAACTTGTCCAATTTACGAGATTTGACAAGAAACTACAACAACAACAATTTATTTTAATTAATGTATAACAAGATTTTGCTTTGGTTGATTATCAACAACTGAGAATACGATACAGCTTTCTGTTATTTTATTTTCTTCTTCCTTCATTTTAACGTCGCCGCTCAGCGATAATCGCACGCATCCTAATAGATCCTTCGGAAGCGGAAGACCAGTCAGCACGCTCGCCGTACGGGCGAACAAATCTTGCGGCGAGCCGAAATTGATTCGCGCAAATATGCGCGGAACCGGATGGTCCATTCAAAGGAGATGCCTCGCGTCGAATCTCGTTCGTCCCCTCTCCCCTCATCGGTCCCTTTCCGTTTCCGTTAGCCGCAGACGCGCCGTTTCGTCCAGGCTCTCGTGACCGATCATCCATTAGCGCCTAGGACAGACTGGATCCTCTGCTGTAACCCCGTTAGCCTTATCCCTCGGCCACCATCCACGCCTCCGACGGTTCTTCGGTCCACCGGTGGCTCCCGAGATCATCGATTTTAAGCCGCTGTCGCTATTTAATCCCGGGGAAGATTGATCCCGGATCCGCGTCGATCGCCTCCACCTCGCCGGGCCAAGAGTTGCAGCGGTTGCAATTATCCCGGTTGCCGAAGTTGAGACAGCGCCTCGATAGCGGTTGAATACTTGGACGAATATGCCACGGTGACTATGCCACTGGTGCTCTCTTCTCGAGTTCCTTGCGCCGGCAAAATCTGCGAAAAACGCGCGGTTCGGAAGTTTCGATTTTTTATTTTTTTTTTTTTTTTGCGCGTCGAGATTACGAGTCTTGGAACAGCGGAAATATTATATATTTACTCCAGAGGTTTATTCTTATAATTATAAGATAATTACGACAATGTGTGGAAGATTGATTTTCCCGTCTATCGTCGTTTTTTTCTTCACGAATCGCCAGATACTTCAGTTTTCGTCTATGTTTATCTCGTGCGATGGCAACTGGTTCACGGACCATAATCGTATAAAATTGTTCGTCGCTTGCTTTTTGAACTCGTCAGTAATAATTTTACTATTTTGTCTGGGTTATATTTAAATATACTTAAAACTGAGGGAATATAGCAATTTTGGGACAAAAAATGGCACGTCATTCCAGCGCAAGAGATTAATTCAGAGACATTTATATGAATGCTTCTGACACTGCGTGTTTTCTTCTTCTTCGAAATCACTCACAAATTGCTCAGTCATTCTCGCGAAATTTTGGAAATTGATCCTTGTCTTCCTCCTCGAAATCTTTCTAGTCATTCACAGAGCGTTTACTCGTTTCTAAATCTTCGTATTTTATTCGTGAGATTTTGTGAACAAGTATCAAAAATACTTTCATTTCCCTTCTTCGCGACAAGGATAAAAACTTCCACGAAGCTAATTGATTTCTCAACTGTGACTCGTCCGCCAGACAACTAAGATAACTTCTCGCAACTTGTGCTTGCACCACCATAAAGAGAATCTCTGACAGGAAACTTTCCACTCGTGGAACACTGTTCCGATACTCTTCTAAACTCTTCCGTCGAATAAAGACGAATATTCGGATCGGCAAGTTGCTCGTCAAGACGTATACGCCGCCGTGTCGTTGGGTTTTCCGGTCTGCCGGGACGAGCAGCGTATGCGGTAGCGTCCATTATCGGCCACCTAATCGGATAAGTTCGATCGGTTTGTTGAATACAGTTCCTGTTGTAATAAGCTTACCGGAACAGTTTCTAAACTTGCGGGGGCCCCGGTTCTGCTGCTCCGAGCAGCACGGCTATTCGATTACACGACAAGCGTGTATACGTTTCAAGCTACTTAAAGGCCGCAGAGCAGAGAGCTCCGATGGTCAAAGGAAACGCGACTCTCTCTCTCTCTCTCTCTCTCTCTCTCGCTTGCTCGCTCGCTCGCTAAAGCTCTAAAGCTCGGATTTTTCTGGACGTTCTGAGCGTATACAGAGACGATGGAGTTGTTGGAATTTTCCGTCTGTAGCTAAATACCAATCCATCTGTATTTCCTACTCCCTTTGGATTCTTTCAGCCTTTGCGTCACCGGGTCACGAAAGATTCATAGGGGACTCCTGAGAAGGAGATTTCCTGCGAAATGAAGCACTCGCTCCAGGAATTCGAATCCTTTTCCCCCTCGTAGCGAGTTTTACACATTGTGTCTCGCATTTGAACTTAGCAATATTGCGCTGTATTCGAGTATTTTTTATCCGACGAGATAAAGTTATCTTGTTGAGGGTATATTATTTGCTTGTTCTAAAAAAAGTAACGTCTTTATCGCGCAGCGACGATTTACGGCCGAGAACAACGATTTTGTTGCCCGTGGCAATGAAAGAGAAGATGTGCAGTTTAGATTCACTGTTGTACGAACCTCACAGAGGTGAAATTGATCAACTTTTCGCGAATTTGCGCGGGCAACAAAAAAAAAACTTCTAGACAGCGGATTTTTCTGTGAGAAATTTTGATGTACCGAAGAGTACAGTTTCGTAGTACGAAAACATATATAAAATATTCAATGTTTCTTAATAACATTTTACACATGGAACAATTCTCCATCTCGTGGTTTCGTACGTCACGAAAGTACGAATTTCCATAAAAATAGTAAAATTTCTTTCTTCGTAAAAAGTTTCTCACACAGAAATCCAATGCGTAATCAAGCGATTGCTAAATAATAGACACCTCTGAAAGCAGAAACAAAATCGAAGAAAACCCTAGACCGAGACAGAGTCGCTCTAATGGAATCTAAACACTTGTCCCTGTCAAACAAGCTTAGACTTGGAACGCTTTCCCGGTAGAAACCCAATTAAGTTCCCGCCACTTACCACCCCTTGCAAACTTCGCGACCCCTTACTTCCACGGAGCGCCATTTTTCTTCGCGAAGGACAAACCGGTGTCCGACCGGAACGTATCTCGAAATGTTGTTTCCGCGAAATCGGAGCAACGTCTCCGGGTAGTTTAATACCACTTTCCTTCTGGACACAGTCACCGGAAATATCGACGGTATTACACGGTGTTTCAGTTTCGAAGAGCTGTTCGAGCTGGTTCGTTGCGATGCTGGCACGTTCTGGCGATCTGACAGCGAGTCACGAGGCCGTAAGGTCGAGCCACGAACCGTTGTTATACCGTTCATTGATAGCGTTTAATTAGTGGCGCGAAACGCACAGCAACCGGACCAACATCGAGGCAACGTGGGGGGGGGGTAGCGTCGTTCGACCGACAAATCCCAACTAATTTTCACAGTCGGGTTCGTTTAATTAGAAACTCGCGGGGCCCTGAGAATTGCCCCGGCGAAACTCGGTGAAGCTCTCGCTTCGGTCTTTGAACCGATACACAGTCTCGGATCTCACAGTTGCGTTATGGGATCTGGCGATCGACGAGAAAGTGCACCCGGTTTACGTCAGTTGTCGAGTCGAGCGGTTTAATTTAGGTGGCGGTGGGGAATCGGTTTCTTTGAGCTGAACAGGCTTCTTCAACGCGCATTTACCTCGCGAGAATCCATTCAGGAACAAATAGCTTTATATAACTGGCTCGAATTCAATCGGCCGTTCGAGTTTGTTTAATCGGCACGCTAATTAGAATTTTACTCGAACGAATGGTGTTTTACTGTGTTTGCTCACCGCTCGAGAGAGAGGGAGAGAGAGAGAGAGAGAGAG
>CAJDYZ010008395.1:49240-59518 GCA_903986555.1 Heterotrigona itama
TAAGATATAATAAAAGACGAAGATAAAGGTATGGTGAAAAGAAAAAAGTCGAAATGAGCTCGATGATGTTGAGGTGCGTTGAATACCGGAATACGAACGCGGATAGAAGAAGAACGGGTAGTTGAAACATTCTCTGGAATTCTCAGGGTCGTTTTGCCTTCACTCTCCTCGATCGGGTAGTTCCTGGTCTTTTCGCGACCTCGATCGTTATTAGAACACGCAGAAGGGAAAAGTGAAACTGTGGTAAAATGTCCATTGTTTGCCAATTTGAATATGAATTTTGGAAATTTGGAACAAACTGTGGAAATCTGGAAGTTACATGTGTTTTCTTTGCTAGTAAAATTTCGTTGGGAAATAAAGGAGTTTCTATCGAGAAATTTACTTTTTTCATCGTTGATTTGAAATTTATTTTATTTTTTTTTTTCTTTGTGAGCGGTTAGTCGAAAAATCGAATGCGATTTTGTTTCTCAGATGTTGCAATTTTCTTCACAATGTCATTTGTCAATCATGGACAAAGAAACTGATCTTGTTTGATCTTCTCGATGCAATATTTTCTGTGTACTTTTGATGATTTTTTTTTTTTTTAATTTCAGTTCTGACATTTGAGAACACGAAGTGTCGGAATGAATTTGAAATTCTAATACGAAAGAAAATCTCGAGAAAGGGCAAAAGGAAGTACGGCTCCGTCGAAAATCCATCGGAACGACGGTAGCATGTTAACTCTCACTTGATATTTTTGGGTCATACGTGACACTCAACGATTTCAATTAAATTTATTAAGATTAGGTTGCTCGACGTTGGGGGGACTTTATCCAATTTTCGAATACTTCATTTTATACGATGAATACTATTATTCAACGATAAAGATCTTCCTTCTTTAAATTATGGGTTTGGACGTAATTGTGGTTATCTTATATGGTCCAATGATACCACTGGAAGGCTAACTCTGGATTGCTAGACGCTCGTCCTTGAAAAAGAATTTGAATTTTGATTTCATCACTGTGGCTTGGTAGACAACTTTAAAAGCTTGAAAATTTCGTCAAAGATTTTGTAGCTTTTAATTAAAGGACCTTGATTTCATATCATTGAAGAAAAGCATTAGACGTATAAAAATAATGCAGTAATTCAGTAAATAAAAATTAGTCAGTAAATAATCTGACAAATTACATGTTTGCAATAACGACAAAAATTCCGAAATAATTTCACTGTGTTCTATGAATCATTTTCGATTTTACGATGCTCCCCATTGTTAAAAAATTCTCTAATCTCAAAGAAGTCGAAGGATTAAAAACTTCGAATGTCTTTTAACTTCAAGACATTTAATTAATTAACGTTTAAAGAAAAAATAGAATGTAATGCAAAAGAATATAAATAAAAAGTAGAATAGAGATAATCATTGCTCATAATGCCAGCTCTAATTTCAATTTTATTTTTTTTACATTTTCAAATTATACTTACCACTTTTTATCGAAACGGAGTAATAAAATTGGAGTATGGAGATCGCAGAAAGGCCGTAATTGACAAAATGAACGAAACTCACGATAGAGAATGACGTTTAGAAAATGGCGTCTATTACGAAAACGGTAGCACAAAAGGTTTAGATAACATGGAAACACTAAACACGATAATGGGGTTGCTTTATAGCGTAGCGTTAAACTATTTAACGTTCAAAATGTCCATTGTCGAATGCACTCTCAAGGAGAATAAAATTAAGTTCGGTTCACGTAACACGTGTACGGTTCTTTCTCGTCGAAATGTCCCGGGAATACGTCTAAACAAAAATTCACAACGACAATTTAACGACGCTGACGAGAGTAATTCGTTGATTCACCTAATTCTCGTTATAGCTAACCTTGCCCCGGATCGTGTCTCCGCTCCTTCGAGCTAATTTGTATAATTGTTTTTACAATAGACCAGGGAACGTGGTTGGATCGAGTCGTTGGACCTAGTTGAAGGTTCGTCTATCGAGTATATACATAGTCTGTAATAAATGGTACCCAACTGAATTGTACGTTATAGTCGTACGTAGTACGAATATAGTCTCGTTAAAATTCTGCAATACATTACCTTATTTTATACGTGGCCTCTGTTGTGTTTCCATTGTTGAATATTAATGACATATTGTTCTGCATTTGACAAAATTGCCTCTAATTTCCGTCTTTAATGAGTGTGCATAAATGTTAAGACGATTGGCGAGGCATGGTGTAAAATATAAAATAAAAAATATAAGAATAAAGTGTAATAAAAATATAATAAAAATATATAAATAACGAAGTATGTTAGTAATGTGATACGTTATGTATAAAATGTATGCACCGAAAAAATGATAAAAAAAAAAATATGTATAAAGACAACTTCAGCAAAAAATGAGAAATTTAAGGCGAGGGGGAAAAAGTGGTGATTTGGTATTTTAGCAAAATTCTTTAAAAAGGGAAAACGTATTATTCTTCATAAAAAGAATGCTAATAATCCCCGAGAAAAGAAGTCACGAAGGATGCCTACTACACAAGTTCCAATTTACGTAACAAAATACGTATATCTGATTCTGAAACGGCCAACAGAAATGACGTGGCCCTTAACTTTTTAAATTGTATATTTCTGATCGCAGAGAAATCGTTGCTCGTTGCATAACGTCCCTTCCGAATCGTTTCAAAATTCCCCGGAATCTTTGGTAAAAATAAATCTTCAGAACAATGAAATATAATTTAATAATCTGAAGAGAAATTTCCTATTCTCCTCTCTTCTCTTAATTCTTGAGAAAAATAACAGATTTAAAGAACGACGCAAACATGATTCGCCAATCGAAGGAAAACGAAATAAAATCACAATTTATCTAATCAATTCTCGAAAGGTCAAAACTGAAAAAATTTTGAATTTCAATATTTTTCTCTTATCCGGTAAAGTGCCCACATCAGGAAGCAAGTAGTTGTTGATCGAAGGAAAACGAAATAGTATTGAAATATAATTTTCATTCAGGTCAGAGCAGCATTGAAATTCAAGTTGAAAGAGTTTAAATTTTTATTCCAACGTTTTCTATTTATTAACAACAACGATAACAATGATAAATAAGTCGAGACAGGACGAGCGATTTCTCTTCTTTCAACCTTTTTTTCTTCTCTCCAGTCTTTTTCTTTTCTCTTGTCACTTTTGTCCACCGATCGGTGACGATCTTTCGCGACTTTTAATACGTGCGAGTCTTCAAGGATCAAGGTTAATGTACAATAAACGTGTACACGCGTTCGTTTGCGGCTCGCAAGCGTACGTTTACAATTATCGCTTAGGTATTGTGGAAATCTCAGTTTATCGGACTGCGTTCTGCCGTAGCGGCGAATTAACATTTCAATTCCGACCGCTTACGCAACCGCGTGAACCTCATTTTTACGATAAATTATTCCTGGTGCTGGTTCACGAGGGTCGTGCGGTGGCGACGAGAGAGAAAGTTGTTGTCTGAACGTTCACGCGAGAATTTCTCGTCGATTCGACCCAGTTCAAGATCGGCACATTCAAAGGTAAGGAAGTAAGAGTAAGCCGATCGCAATCTTTAGGAATATTTTCGTCACTGTTTGGTTCAATCAGTTTGGCGTTTAAGAAACAGTAGGTTTCTAACAAATAGATTTTATATTGCAACGATCAGGGCATTTTTGATCATTTGACATGTGTGACGAAGCAACGAGGAACAAAGAACGGACGATTTTGGTAATTTTAGAAAAAATGTTTCGAACGAAAGTTTGTAACATGTTTAATAACTTGAACATTTTTAATTTTTTGTTAAAGCAACGAAGAACTCGGAGCAAAAACGAAACGCCTCGTCTTTTAAGTTTTCAACATTCTGGCGAAAATAAATAATTAATAACCGCGTCACGTATGATGGTATTTAAAGATCTTGATGAAAGCTTGTAAATAAGTAATATGAAATATTAAGCAATGTAAAGTAATTTTTCAGAGTAGAGGTACAGTTTTAATTTGATAGTAAATCCTGCGTCTTGTGAATCATCGTTTTTAGTGGAAACGAAATAATTGAAGAGAGATAAGTCGTGTTGATTAGTGTGAGACGAGATAAGGAAAATTGGCAACGAATAAATAATGATTATTAGATATAAGTGATCGTTTTTGTTAGTAATTGCAATTTGTATCCTATTTATCATTTCTCCGTTAATCTATATTAATTACCAAGTGATTAAATAATAAAAAATCTATCAGAGGATTGTATTATTCTGAAGACATACTAAATATCATATTATTCGTAGTATATTAATTAAACTTAAGACACATTGTACATTAACTTTCATTTGAAAAAAAAAAAATAGTCTGGGATACTAAAAATTTCACAAAGTCGAGGAATGTGAAAAATGTCAATTAATTTTCTAAGAAACAACATTATCATTCAGTTTCAATAGTCGTCTGTATAATTAACTAACTTGAAATTATTTTTTAATACGAATTCAATCTAATGTCATGAAGTAAAAATACTACTATTTTATGATTCAAACGATCATAGGCTTTCATTGATAACTTAATATATAAATAAGTACCTATTTTGCTAAATCAAGTATCGTCTTTTTAACCATACATAGTACTATAATAACATAATATACATAATAATATAACACGTAACACGTGCCTCTAGAATAAAATTTTATACATGGAATTCTTGTCAAAGAATTAAAACGACCCTATTTTGTTAATTTCCGATTATTACTTATGATATATGAATAGACACATTTAGCTCTAGCACTGATAAGTTGAATTCCCCCATGAAAAGACAATTATTAAAACACATCAAAAATAACCTATGGTTGTCATTTATGGTCCACCGTCAGAGGGGTTAAAACAAGGGAAGTTGTAAACTCCAAATCCTCTCACGCAAGGATAGTTAGCATCATTTAAAAGAAAAAAAAAAATTCAAAATAACCTTTTTTTCGTTAATCTGCAGCTATTAACTTATAATATTCAAATGAACGTTCTTCTTGACACACTTTTAGCATAGATAAACCGTAAATCCTTCCACGGAAGGACAGGTATAAGTACACGCCATGGAACACAGAGAGAGAGAGAGAGAGAGAGAGAGAGAGAGAGAGAAAAAAATTCCGTGCAATCGTAGACAGAAGCGTAACGAGGAGATTAGGTCAATGACGAGGGAATATCGAAAGGAGAACGAAGCAAATGAAGAAAGAATGAATCTGGCCGCGACACGTAGGAGGAGAGACAGTGGATGTTCGATTGTCGGGCAGATCGTGAATCCTCGAGTTCGCTTCGTTGCTGATGGCATTCTTTTCCTAGCTTCTGGTATTTTCTGCTACTGCTGCTGCTGCTGCTGCTGCTGCTCGGGTTAAACGATTAACTGCCTCTTTTCTGTGTCAAGGATACAAACTTTTCGGCCAGGGAACGAGAAGCCGGTTCGTCTTCAACGTTGGACTTAAATACCTTCGTTAGTTGGACGTTGCGTCGCGTCGTTTTCTATTTATGTAGTTTCACTCTATCAGATTCGGCTTCGTTTCGATTTGGTCGTCATTAAGTGTCGTTCAAAGATCAAGGAGATTTCCCACCGTACTAGACACTTATGTATGTCTAAAAGAAACTGTAGAATTTTTTGATCCCCTTATACTTCTACTATTAATCTTCATAGCCTGATAGCTTTGTCTCAGTATTTTACAAGTTACAAAGTCACAAGATATTAATGAAATTAATGGATCCTTGGTCGGAATAACGATCGTTTTGTGGGGAGCAATTAATCTGGAAACTTTTCGTTTTCAATCGTTCGTCGTTTGATCGTTAAATCAATCAATTATTAAATCTTATCAATAAACAAGTAAAAATGTCAAATGGTTAAAAAGTGCAAAAATATAAGTGTCAAATCAGTAATAATAACAACAACAACAACAACAACAACATTGATGACGATATAATAATAATGTGAAATTTTATTAGTAACGATTGTAATTCCTGAAAAGGGATAGGAGGTGCAAAAAGAATAAGCACAAGTGTCACTCGATGGTAAACGTTTCTGTCAGCGAAGAAGCCATTCATACGATTCGTCGACCACGCAATGATTTCAGCTTGATTTTTCGCGATCGGCAGGCTGCTTACGACAGAAGGTAACATTCAACGTGAACTTTGCAAGGTTTCCGCTCCTTGACTCGTGAGGCCGCAGTCCTTGCTGACGCTTCTGTGACCTGTAAGTGATAACCTATTTCTCAATACAAAATTTATCTTCGACCAGAGAAAACAGAGATCTCTCGCGTACGGATAATACGGTGTTTGAAAAAAAATTCCGTCAAAAATATTGAATGTAGATAGTCGCGCAGATAAGTGAATGTCGAGGACGCACGCAAGTTCAATTCGAGGCGTTTGCAAAATTTTGCTTTACATTGCAAGTACGTACACACTCGTTCAAAAGTCTCGGAATGCTCTTTATTCTTGATATTCGGTATTTGTCGCAGACAACGAGTCTAAATTTTGTTTTGAAAAAAAGCATTCTTTGGGATGCGTTGTTATAAATTCATGGCCAGCTAATATTCGTCACGGTGAATTTTACACTTTTCCAGGGAGGATTAATTGTTCCATATTTTTCTATATAAACTCATTTTGCCACAAAGAGACTAACGACAATGCAATGAAAAAAATGATCAAGTTAGCAGAATGAGAAAAAAATAGGACTATTCACGACTATTTTAGATGTTGCAGCTGCAGTCTTAGACTTAGCAAAGAGTCTATTTCAAATATCAAAGAATGTTTTCATTAACTACAAATATCACGGCTAGACTGGAGATTTCTAGAAAAAGAAAACACACGTCTGCAAGATAGAGCTCTTATTATTTAGTTGGTTCTATCATTAGTTTCTTTAGTTTGCGAAAAAAAAAATGCAAAGATACAAAGCTGCGTAAACATGCGCGATCAAACGGCATCCGCAGCAAAATTCGTTTCGTTTATTTAACCACCGTCCTCGTCCATTATTCCTATGCTCGCGATTCTAGATCGCACGTAAGCTTCCTATGATTCTAAGGCCTCGACGAAAAATCCCGGCGTGTTTTGCGCCGTGCAAGTCACGTATTAATGCACCCGGGCCGAGAATGATTCTCGATAGTATAATGGACTAC
This sequence comes from Heterotrigona itama, assembly GCA_903986555.1. Taxonomy (NCBI): domain Eukaryota; kingdom Metazoa; phylum Arthropoda; class Insecta; order Hymenoptera; family Apidae; genus Heterotrigona; species Heterotrigona itama. The sequence goes on from CAJDYZ010008395.1 coordinate 56,338, forward strand.
TGCGGTTGCTTCTATTTGCGGCAAATTGCATTATCTAGTGGCACGTGGTACGGTGACGTGAGATGGAGTCGATAAATCGTCCCTCCGCGCCGGGGTGCCGCGCGACTAACCATCGATCGCAGCTCGCTTGAATTACATGACGTCAATTCGACCGCGAATATTCGGCGACGTAGCCGGAAAAAAACAAAAAAATTCGCTTGCCCGGCGAGAACGTCGCGGAACGACAATTCCAACGACGGCGAAAGCTCGGAAACCAGATCGATGAACGATTCTGAAATTACGAACGAGTAACTTTACTCGAAAATTTCATGCCTCAAATTTCGATAAGGCCAAATATCACTTCTTTTTTGTTTTCACGGCTTTTCTTTTAATTTTCTTCTTCTACAGACATTTTTAAAACACGATGAGAAAATCATGTTCGAACTTGAATTTAATTTGAAATTAATAGAATTAATTTTTTCTTACATTTTGATGGTTTATTGAAAAAAAAGAAAAAAAAAACAGGTGAGAAGAAACTTTTGACCCACCTTGTAGAAGTAGTTAGAGCTACCAAAGTGATCAAATTGGTCAATTCATGATTTTATACGGATTTTACGGATATAAAACAGTAGTTTTAGAGAGATTTCAATGATAATTTGTGGCGTTGCAAAGCCACTTTTTTTATGTTTTCACTTGAATATTTCTGATGGAAATCGTCGGCAGTTTTAGCGATAAGGTGGGCAAAATAAAGAAAGATGGAAGTTTCAATTTCTAATTTTTATTATTTTTATTAATCGTATTGGTTATATTTCGCATTCGATGTTTAGAAATATTTGTATAAGATTCATTAAATGTGTGCATGTTCGTCTGCTACAAAAAGCAATAGAAGAAAAACACGCGTTTTCTACAAAAAATGGCAACCTAATTTTGAAGAAAATGAGGCAACAATAGAATTCTTCCGTAATATTTTCCCTTAGAAATCATTTAAATCATGCTGTAAAGATTTTTCGTAAGGTGGAGAACAAAGAGAATATTTAGGTGGGCTCTTTCAGTTAGGGCATTCTGTATGTTGATAGCGTATGAGATGGAATATATAATTTGAATCTCCAATACTTTAGTTTTAATACTCTTCTAAAGTTCTGAGTCTTAAAATAGTTTGTTAGTAAAATTAATAAAAGACATCATTGATATCGATGATTTTATTCACCAACAAGTTATTATTAGTAAACTGATACTGATTTGCAATAAGTAAAACTCATATTTATTAAGTGTGATATCAGATTAAATTGTATCGAATATATTTGTATTTAGCGTGTACTTGATATCAGGTAAGGCAAGTAACGTTTTAATGATTCAAAGTTCTGAAACATTGAAGTTTCACTTTTTTTTCAAATTTTAAATCATTAGTTTTTCAAATCATTTTTCAAATCAGTTTTTAAAATCATTATTTATTAGTCTTTTAACTTTATTATTTAGTTATTTATTCATAGTTACAGTTTACAGTTATTAACTATAGTTTCAATCTTATTAGTAAGATTAATCCAAGGCTTTATTGGTGTATAGTACAAATTAGATTCATAAGATATGCTAAAACCTTTAATTGTAATTGTCGCGTGTTTGATGTCATAACAAACACTTCTTAAATTTCCAATTATTAGATCTTGCCTCTAATTATAAGATCTTGTTAATATTAAGATTAATGATTTCAATGATAAAAGTGAACTATCGAAAAAAATTCATATCAATTGGAGAAGAGTCATATCCGTAATATGAAATTAGATTACGTCGATCACGATTGTGCGTGTGTTTCGATATGCGTGTCGAACAATAGCATATTGTTCACGATCTGGTTGATGAAACCTACGTTGATGAAAAAAGGTTGCGCAATCACGGCCTGTAAAACGATGATTTAGTTATCGTCCATTAAAACGAGCAACAAACATGGAAATTATTTTAAACCAATCGAAACTCCATGCGTTCAATCTAAAATTTGAAGATATTTTCTTTTTTGTTTTTGTACATTACGTAATCGATAATAATCGACAAATAGTTTAGTTGTCCATTTTACAAGCGCGAATGTTGATCAATCGTTTGAAAGTGGATCGAATTTTGTAGAAAGGCTGAAATCAACGACTGAAAGATACATTGTATTCCCGTGTGCTTGATCGTAAAATTCCATTTTCGAAACGACTCTCAAGGCTTCGGAATATAAACGTGTTTCGTGGCTCGAAGGTGGCTCGCTTAATGTCATTCGAACGATTCTCATGACGGAAGTAATTAACTCCGCTTCTTAACGATTAACACACGCACGTTTACGCATACGTACGACGATATTAATAATGATACACGGTGCATTTGTTATAACTGAGAATACTTGGACACTTTATTACGAAAAAACGAGCAAAGGTTATATTAAAAATTACATATTATACTGTCATGTATGTTTGATCTCGAACTCTACTGTAAAGATCAGGTTGAAAACCTATATTTTTTATTACATATTGTACCTGGCGGATAACTAAGTATCGACAAGGTATAAACATTTAATTTTGAATTGCTTTCGATTAAAGTTTACGTCATTAAAAAGTTTCGGAGTTAATAAGATTTCCGTGAGACTTGCTGTAAAAACGATATCGTTAGCATCGACGTTGAATTATTCATGATCCTCGATCGCGATATCTATCGTGAAATATTTCTTACATAACTTGTAACCTAACGCGATCCAATCAATTTGGCCTGAATGGAAAAATAAGCACGAATAATATGACGATTCGTTGAGGAAGAGATAGCACTCGCGAAAGTGAAAAGATAATTACTGGTTGAGCCAAGTTGAGTTCGAATTCAAGTTTCTCTCGAATGAGTCGTGTACGTGTATCTTGGCGTTTCTTTGAATTTTCTCTACGTATAGACTGCGATATATTAATACCGAATGTTATAAAATACACGGATCTTCTAATATTAGTACACGCTTCTAATATCAATAGTGATTTCTTAACCTAGAGTATTTTAGTCCATTGTGCATACGTAAATACGGCTGCCTGTCGTTGTATAGTGCGTCTGAAAATATGCAGGAATTGACATATATAACGAGATATTAAAGTATGAAGTACAGAATCGAGAACTTTCGGTTGATCGCCGAGTAGGTTTTTGCTTAGGTATTCTATTGTTTTTATACTTCTTTCTTTTGTTTTTGACTTTTGTT
>CAJDYZ010008395.1:92144-102178 GCA_903986555.1 Heterotrigona itama
ATTAGATTTCATGCCGTATGTTCTTAACCAGTTATTAATATCTCGTCGACTGATTATTTTAGTTGGCAAACGAATTGAAATCATAAAGCTTATAATAGCTTTCGTTTCGTAGAAAGAAGAATAGGATTTACTAAATCGATGGAAGCAACAACCAGAATTTATAAAATAATCTTTGAGCTAATAAAGGCAATAAAATCAAGGCGATAGAAGCGATAAACTTCCTCGGCTAAACTATGATTCGGAATTAGAAATCTTCCTTGCGAAATCTATTGCCACGGCGAATAACAGCAGAACTTTAACAGAAAAATAAAGTTCGAAGCTACAATTACAATGTTATGAAACAACATAATTTTGAATCAACAAAGACAATAAAATGATAGTGTGAACACTAAATGACAAACGATGAACGCAGTTTACAAATGAAATGAAACAATGGTAGGGCCGCTAAATAATAAATAATTGAAACGCAATGAAATAAAATAGTGATGGCAACACTAAAATTCCTCTGAACGACTAAAAGGCATTCGTTAATTAATTAAATCGTTCGAAATCGGTAGATCATTTTCTACAAATCGTGTTAAAATTTCGAGGACAGTGTTTTCGACAAAATTGACGATTACTTCTACGCGATTACAAATGTTGCTTTTGCGACGCCACGCACGTGTCGATTGCGTCGGCCATTTTGCCGTCCAAGGACGGTTGATAGCGATTTCGTTTCCTAGAACACGAGGGGTATCGCTGATAACGGGCGCAGTTTGTTTCGAGATCACGGCTCGTCCCGAGGTGACCGGTTTTATCGGTATTACTCGCAGATTCAACGCTCCCTTGCTCCGTCGTTGAAAAATGGACGCTTTGCCAGCTTATACCAGCCATTAACCGGCCAGCCTTCCTATTTTTACGCTCGTAATCGTAAACTTGGTATAAAAACGATACATAGGTCGTGTTACGTTCCCGATGATCCAAACGTTTCCGCGTCGAATATGATTTAGTACGTGTGTACACCCACCACTAGCTAAAAATGTGGCACAGTTCTCGGAATTTTGCCGAACTGTGTCTTCCAATTTAATCTTTCGTATCAATTCATTTTTTTGAAATTAGTATTACGTACCGTCAATCCTATTCTAAATTATTTGTGAAGCAATAACAAGTAAGGAAAACAAGATCCTACGCTCTAGTTTTAGACAAAATTATACCGTTGTATTAATAATATTCAAGTATATATTATTATCATCATCATTATTATTATCAACATCATTATTATCATTATCATTATCACTATTGTTATTATTATTGTTATTAATTATTATCACGACACGAAAGTTTTACTCTCGTGAAAGCAAAAATTTAAAAAATAGAATGAATGAGGCAATCTGTAAATTATTGTATTAATTATATACGATATGACAGTTCTACGATCGCATAAAATTAAAAAGGGAAATTGAAAATTAACTCTGCAGAAAATAGATAAAAAAAAGTTGTTACGTTCAGTTGACAATCTGAGACAAATTTCGACAAACAAAGTTTTTATATAATTTGTAAGCAATATACGCGATATATTTCTTATACGCAACATTTTTCAATATTTTCGATTGCGGATCCTTCGCCACGTTTCCGGAACAGCGATTGTTCCGTTAGGATGCAACGAACTGCGCCGAGTAACTGTAAAGGACTCGGCTGTGTTAACCTGTTGCAGCGGCCATCATGTTACATCATGGCCGTGATAACGTTTATTAATAACGTCCCTCTGAAGAATGCCCTCTGTTAAGTTGTTTAGGAAGATCATAAAACTTTGAAATGGAAGATCGACGACGAGAAGGATATTAATGGGGCGAATCGTTGATCATTCCCGTTCGTAGCAACGAAAGTTTCATAATCTGGTTATTATATAAATAAGAGAGAGTAAGTTTGACAGATTTCACAAACCTCTGCTGTGCGATAGAAGCGATTTCGAATGAAGACGATTTTAAGTGAAATTTTTAATATAGTATTAAGTGTGTACGAACATTGATGAGACATTTTATACTTGCCAGAATTCCCAAACTTGTGTCCAGTACAATCGAAATTATAAGACATTTTATAAGATATTTTGAACTTGCTAGAATTCCCAAGAGTTGTACATTAATACAATCAAAATTATGCAATTTGTTTCATGTCAAATAACTACAATAATTTAATGAGATCCCTGTGACTGTAAAAATCGTCAAACCTTATACAAGAGCACCACCATTTCCTTCTATCGAAAATCTGACTAAAATGAGCCTGGCTAGAAACAAGAAAGCAAACTACAACATATATTTGCACATGCATATCTCTTTATAATAACTTTGCCAAGGATCTGAATATTAATCTTCATATTTATACTCGTAATTGCAGCATGTCTGGTTACATTAATTCGCGAAAATCATGCAACGAACGTGCCTACTCGTACGTACAACAGTTTTACACACACGCGTTTCAGGAGACAAGGTAACGGTATCGCTAGGAATTGCGAAATATTCATACTTTTCACGGTTTTGCTACTAGAACTGCACGGTGTCGTGTGTGCTCGACCGATTAATTCTTGCGGGTCATCTGCATATTCATGAAGGCGCGCGCCAAACCGTTTCCCACGTAAATCTGACTTCTTAATTGGCTGGCAATCGCGTTTTCTGTTCCCACTGGTGTAAAGACACCGCGGGCATCTCAACTTCGGAAAATCAAAATCATCACCTGTAAAATTCATTACTAGCTCAGTTTTCTACCGACAGTTCGGACTGATCCAAACATTTATTTGCCGAGCAAATAAAATGGAACTTCCTGGACACGCGAGAGTTCACAGAGTTACATTTCCACTACAGTTTTAATTCCTTCGTTTTTCTTGCATCATCACGAGTTTCTTTCACTTGTTACCTGCCTCTGTTGTTTATCGGTTGCCAGTGTCATTACTTTTTCATTGTATTTTTTAAGAATGCTAAGGGTAGTTCAAACATTCGGCGACTATATCTTATAATATACTAGCTGAAATATTTTTAGACTCTTTTTTTTGGAATATATTCTAGAAACATAAGGTGGCAAAAAATTAAATATAAATATAATATAATCGGAGCAAAATGTAAAAGTAAAAGAATATAATATAATATAATCGGAATAAAATGTAAAAGTAAAAGAATATAAAACAATGGGATATTAGAGAATGTAGAAAGAAATATATAATAATGCAGAAGTTAACAATTTTGTGGTATATATTAATTCATAATTGTGGTGTAATTTTGGAGCAAATTACTGAAAGATTAAACGCGTCAAAATGAGGTACGAAACGGATGAGCAAGTATATATATATATATGTGTGTGTGTGTGTACTCGAATGGAAAGACCCACGTTTTGTGTTTTCAAAACACCAGATATCAGAATACACTACTACGCATATCAGTGATCAGAACGGCACAGATAATCGCGTGGCACCGTTGTTTCGTAACATAACGCCTTATCGAAAGTATATAGCTAATTACAACTGGCGACACGTTGCGTTTGTCTTCGACCGATAGAAAAGTTGAAGCGAGCAAAAGTGAAAAGAGACACAACTACGATAATTAGACAGAGTGTGATTCTCAAAAGCCGTTTTCGACTTTACTTTCGCGAACTTCAATCATAGTAATTTATGCAAATTACTATCTATAATTGAGGGTGAACTGACATAAAATCAGACGGTAAGTGCCAGAGGTAAAGTTTCGCGGGCAAAACAATTTTTTATCTATTAAAAATATTCTTTAATAACGAAATATTACGGAAACTTGTTTGCTACATGTGTTACCTATCTTACGTAACTTTAATGTATTTTTCGTTTAAAGGTCTGTTAATTAACAACAGAAAGAATTTTATATTTTAATAGAATGTACATTATATTTTATATTTTATATATTAATATAGAATTAGAAATTTTGTAGATTAATATATTTTATATTTTAACGTAAATAATTATTACATTCTGCTTAAAATAATTAAAAGTGCCATTAATACACAGAGCACTAACATTACTATTGATATATTTTATATTTTAACGTAAGTACATTATTACGGTCTGCTTAAAATAATTGAAAGTGCCATTAATACACAGAGCACTAACATTACTTTGTATATTAATACGCAATTTGCCAAGATCATGTGACTAGCGACGAAGAGCTCAGTAGCACATTCGAGACTAATTCAGGAAACAGATCGTATGTCCTACAACACATACGATATGCAAAAAGCTACATACAAATTGTCGTGATAATATTTACTGATATTGGCCTTCGTTGGCAAGCAATTATTTTAAGGGGAGAAAGAAATTTTTTTCTTCCAAATGTCACGGTCTTTTTCAGTTAAATAGCGAGGATTTCAACGCAAAGCTTCGACACGTACACTTGCTTATGATTATTATCAACAAATACCAAACAATATTAATAACTAACAATCCGCAAAACTGCCGAAACTAAATAAATTAATCATTCAAAGATGCGTCATATCGTTAAGAAAATCTAGAAAATGGTATTATTAAAATCTTATTAATTAGTGAAGTTAAAAAACTTCAGAGGAGAATCGAGAATTAGAGCGTATATCGCTATCTGGACGATTTAGACAAAAGCAGAGTGTCATAAATTTCACGAACGTTTATTTTAGGAAGACCGTGGGATTAATTCGGAGGTGTTCCACTGTGAATTTCCTCGGTGCGACGAGGCGCCGTGCGAAGGCCACCGAGCGAAAAACAAGAAGGCGAACGACGTTAGTTCCCCGTTCCACTAATCTTCATCCATCGTGATAGATTTCGCTCGTAAAGATCGTGGATATCTTTCGCGTATATCCAGCGACCTTGAACTTCGTATGGACGACCCGGTCAGCCTCACAGCAAAGCCGGGTCTTATCCGCTCGGCATATAAATTACGTTATTTTTGCCGCGTTCCGCGTTCGTGCTCGAGCTGTAAGACGATTACGTGGCTGGCGGCTACGCGATAGAGAAGGACGCGAGACGAGAAAGGGAAGAGGCGGCCGGAAAAGATGGACAGAGACGCCGATGCTCAACCATGACGAACCTGAAAAACAATTAATCGAATCACGTATGGCGTGGCTCTCACGTGAAACTGTTTCGGCCTTGAACCGAGCCGAGTCTGACAGACGAGGCTTCCCTCTGCTTGTTCCCGCGCGTTTCCTCCTGCCCTGATCTCGTTTCCTATTCTTCGAGAGAGAGAGAGAGAGGCCGTGCTCTTCGTGGGATTGTGATTTTCAGTTTATCGAATTTAATAAAATTATATTTATTGGAAAGCTTTCGAGGGAGAAAGTGAAATTGCAGCACGTTCGAAGAAGTATACTTGGCTTTTGTTCGTTCGCTCGAAATACCGGAATCTGATTATTAATGTAAACGAAAGTTTCACCGTCAATTAAATTTACGTATCAGACTGTGTTGAGTGACGCTGGAGAAATTCTCAATGCAATGAGAACGATCGTCCAACTAGCATCAAAAGATCACAATTTCAATAATCGTTTTCTGCTACCTAATTTTGATTTGTCTTTCGAGTTTCCTTCCATTTTATTAGAAACTGCTGTTTATACTAGCCGTCGCTGATATTATTACGGGAAGTCTCTGGTTATTTTCGGACGCGGTTAATGGTCACGGTAGTTTCCGCGGCCGACATAAAAGTTGAATGTTCCTTTACCTTTCCTTCTTTTTTTCTTTACAATTTTATTTTTCAAGCTTCCTAGTAATATAAATGATTTCCTGCGCCAGGGCATTGTCTCGTGAGATTTCACGGATATAGCGAACGTGAACAATATGTCGTAATATCCAGCGTGAATAATTTTCAAGATCTGGAATATTCAAGATTTGCACGCCGAGGGTGACAGCGGAATATATTTAGATTAGCAGAGAGCATTAACGGTATTTTGATGGTAATCGTTCGGGTAAGATCATGTTTATGATTACACGTATTAGTGACAATCAGTGTCACACTCGTGGCATGGATCATTAGATAAGCATAGGACTTTTTTGTCGAAGCTTGCGAAGAACAGAGTATAATAATGAAATGAAATGAAATGCGTTAGTTCATAATTACCAGTGATTATGTACTTAAGGCCAATCGAGTCACGTTATACATTCCGTAGTCACGTGTAATTATTATAGCAGATAAGATAATCAGATAAGATAATCTAGATATTATTTAATAATGGCCGACAATAACTGCAGTTAATGCGCCAGCTAATGAACAAAGTTCAAATTTGTAAGCTATTCGTATTCGTTTAATTATTCTTTACTCCGATTTGAATATTATTTTTGAATTCATAACAAGACTCTGTAATGCAATGTTAATAAAAAGAAAAACATATTTGCTTGATATCCTTGGTAGGAAGACTATGCAATCAATCTTTAATAGTCTCTATGTAAACAGTACGAGAAGAAATCAAAGTCGATCGTAGAAATATTCCATTAGTTTCTGTACAGATTGGAAAATATTATTTTTTTTAATGATAAGAAAATGCTCTTTGCACTTGAAATTTTCTCGAACTAAAGCTTACTGTAACTTTGACTCCTGTGGGAAGGAGGATTTCGAGAGCAAAAGGATTAACATTGGAATATATATGTGACTTTAGATATACTTTTGTATGTCTGATATATGAAATAAACCGCGAAAACATGAAACTCGTGAAATATTCTAAAATCATCATTGAAAGGCCTTCTTGCACATTTGAAATATTATTGAGTGACATTTTACAGGTCGTAAGTTATTAATTACAATCATCAAGCAAGCGAAATTCCGCAAGTTTTTTTAAATGTTAGAAATGTTACTTTTTAAATGTTAGGCTATCATCTGATTTTCATTTTTTATTTGGCGTAAAATTTTAAGATTCCAAATTCCAAGACACTAAAATCTTAGAATTCTAAAAATTCTGGAATTCTAAAGTTGGCGTAAAATTTTAAAATTCCAAATTTCAAGACACTAAAATCTTAGAATTCTAAAAATTCTGGAATTCTAAAGTTCTGGAATTCTAAATTTCTAAAATTTGAAAGTATCTAGAACTGCTACAATTCTAAAATCCTACACCCCTAAAATCCTCAAATCTTGAAGTCCTAAAATCCCGAAGTTCTAAAAGAACGTACTTACAACCTGTAAATTGTCGTTTCTCGCTACAATTAGTTAGCGAGTATGTTCATCGTGCAAATGTTGTAAAATCGTTGTGGCTCCGTAACAATCCGTGGCATTCAATCGATACGCTCGATCGATGTGTAACTAAATTTACGCGGACAAGATCGTGCATGGGCAAACTTATGCTCGCGTCGGATATCATCGCGCCGGTGTCACGCAGTGTCAGGGGAAACGGTGGCTACGAATAACAGGAAATCGGACACTGACGGGAACGGTATCGACGTTACCGAGACTTCAGTTTGGTAATTGCGACACCAGCCGGACGATAATGTGGCTGACAGGTGATTACGAATATCGTATGTCTTTACACATCCGTTGTTTGCGGTATGACATCCTCGCTCTTCCTCGATCATCTGCGAACAACGAGGTTGCGCTAGTTCCCAAGTGAAAAACTTGGATCCGAATTCTTCAAGTACGTGAGATACAAAGATACTCCAGTGAGATAGACGATGACTTGAATCGAGATTTTGATTATTAATATTTCAAGATTTTTTTTTTTTTATTGTCGATGATTGTTCAATGCTTTTTATGTAAAATGGATTTTTGATGACGCAAGTTTCGTAAAAAGTTGATTCATAATTCACGAGGTGATTGTATAACGTAGCAAACACATTGATAAATAAACTGCGGACGCTGATGAATTTTTATAGTTTTGTGAATATTATAACATTATACTACGTACATCTTTGTGTATCATGTGTGACGTAATTTATAGATTCTAGAATGTACAGGATGTTTTCGATCCGACGGAAGAGAAAAAAATAAGTCGAAAAAGAAAAGAATCAACTATTTTTGAAGTATGTGAATGTTAATATCACTTACGCACAATCTTTTAAATTATTTCATAAGATTAAATTAGATTTTTTTGAAATAGTAATTGCTCAAAATTCAAGAAATATTCATTTGTAAAAATAGCTCGATACTTAATCATGATAGGTAATTTATCGTGATGCTTAATTTTCACAAAAAATTTCAATAGGAAGATTGTTATTAGTCAACATCATTTATTTTTTTTTTTTTATTATTTAACTTCATTCAAACACTTACAATTCTCGCAATTTCTCGGGGAAATTTTGCAAATTAGTTTTCATGCAGTTTCCAGTTCGCCAGTTTAAAAAAAATCACAGTCGACCAAGGTAAAATCGACCGGCGACTCTCGAAACGGACGAACGGCTGCAAAAAACGGAAACGAGCTTTTCCTGTGTGACTCGGATGTAAAACCACTTCGTTTCTGTTTCGTCAACAGGAACCAAACTCTGGCCGCTAGTGTAAACCAATGCAACACGTACCGATGCATTAATAGTTCGCGAGATTCGTTCAAGGACAGGCTACCTCGTAAAAAGAAGGCATTATGCAATCTCTGTTACGTTTCTACCAGAGATTATTGCGTTATGTCGGAACGTGATCTCTATTTTGCATTTCGCGAACACTGGTGGCCATTTTGTGTATCTTCCGATTCCGGCAAGTCGTGCTTCCTTTGCATCCTTGAAACTGAAAGTTTTGCTTAAAAAAAGAAAAAAGAGAAAAGAAAATTTACAATCGAATTCTTGCAAACTTTTGATAATTATTGAATGATCATTTTAAAATCATTGGCGATAATGTTAAATTGAGGTCCTAACCTAAAAATTGAGAATTCCGATTGACACCGTGGGTATTTAGGAAAATGCATAACTTCACGTATTTCACAGAAAATATTTAAATATCGTAAAATAATGATTTTAATGAATTTAAATACCATAAGATATGACACTGAATGTGATATTGTAATATATACATGATATTGAAAACATCATTTGGTCGTTGTTTGCACGATTCTTGATTGTGCTTCGTTATTTCAATTATTTTCTATCCTTGAAAAGATAAAGATAATATGCATGATATCTCGATCTAATTTAACATCGAAATCTTTTATGAAAACGGTATTTTCCTTTCTTTTTGCATTCCTTTTTTGTTGAAACAAAGTTGGGACACAAGGAATAATAATAATAATACTTGGATAAAATATACTTGTCCAAATACATTTTTAAAAAGGAAGTCTGATTAAAATTGAAATGAAAAAGAATGATAAAAATTTTCAATGGGCTTTTCAAGCACTGTCGATGAGCTGGCATGGTGTACAGGATTTACGAGTCGTTTGGCTCAAGTGGCCCGCACGAGTCGAAGGCTTTGAGGGTTATGTTTAAATAACAGTGATAATTGAAAGGATACAGTTAAACATGATTCCGTCCAACATTTCTGTCCGCATTCTTCGACGAAGGATTCTACTGCTCTGATCTTTGATTTACTTTGGATTTCTCAGTATCTTACTTAAAAACCACCACAGGCGTAATTTGAGGCATAATTTTTAGTGACCGCAGACAAGTAGCATAGTAGATCTTTGTAAATCCCTTATCATGCTCTCGTTTTCTAAAGAATTTCCATCTTTTGAAAGAGAGTACATTTCCCACCGGTTATTAATTCGAATCAACTTTGAAATGTAGCTATTCAAATGAAGGCAAAATATGAATATAAAAAACAATCAGCCTTTTGCTTTCTTTTATTCACCGAAACCTCAGCTCATCTGCAAATTCCTAGCTCTCCGATAACCTATACTTAAATTGTGTTCGTAAAATATCCACCTCTGGCGATCTCTCCCTGCCGATCTTCGCGATCGTAAGACCTCTGATTATTCGCGAATCACAAGCATCAGCAAACACGTGTCGGCGATGGGTCGTCCGTCCAGAAGCTTCGCCCCTCGTTGAACGTTAAGAAAAGATTGACCTCGATGGCCGGCCCCTGAGTAATCACGGTCGTCTCCTTTGGCGAACCGAAGAGGAGGAACGAAACAGTTTTTCAGTCGGCGGGTGCACTCCGTTGGCTTCTCTCTCTCTCTCTCTCTCT
>CAJDYZ010008403.1:18733-29929 GCA_903986555.1 Heterotrigona itama
CTTCTAAATTACTTTTTTAAATTATAACATACAAACAATGGAAAAAATAATAAAAAAAGATTTCTTAAATCGCAATTTTCTTGAAAAAAAATAAAATAAAATAAAATAAGTATTAACTTTAGTCACAGATGGGAGATATAGTATTATTTCGGGAATATTTTGAATCGCTAAATTAAAATAATCCTAGTTAAAATCCTAAATTAAAATCCTGATTAGTTTTTCATAGAAATGAATAATTTTAAAGATATTTGTAAGAAATACTTTTCCGGGTTTTCTTTGTTAATATATTCATCAACATCGATTACCGCTCGCCTTACAGCAATCGGATAAAATTAAATTTAACTCAAACCTAATTTCTATCTTTGTTTGTAGATCACAATTCCTTTCTATTTTAGAAAAGTCTAGTGTAATTTCTGAAGGAAAATAACATGTCAATAAATTATTTTATCTTATTTTTTCCAAATTGCGATCTGATAGATATTTTTTATTTGTTTTTACACTGTTTATAAGTCACAACAGAATAATCTTGTTTAAATCTATGAGAAAATGGTCTTTTGACAATTTCATCCAAGCAAAGTTGCAAAAGAAACTATGGCTTGCAGTTCGATCGTTCTCTGAAAAAATGATACTAAGTTCCAATAAAACTTAATGAAACTTTTAAATTTGCTTTATTTATAATGTGTTTAATTTTACCAATCAGATAGAAAGTCAATAGTATATTATTAATAATACGAAATTGCTCTTTAAGGCTTGAATAAGCTGGAGCTAAAATGATTTTATTACCTGAAAGTATTAAAAAACTATTTATCTTTTGTTTAACTACAAAAATCAAATGGTGTCAAAAGTAATACGATTTGCTAGCTTTTCTACAAGAAAACGTGTAGAATATATATAAAAATCGCTTATCTTCTAAATAAAAATATATTTTTTAATATCTTAATTAATGCATCTAGTTATTGCATATAAACAATATTTAATTTATATCGAATAAATATCATTAGTTTAAAAAAATATTGTGTAGCGAATATTGAGAGATATTGAAATGAACATCTCTTAAATCATTTTTTAAATTTTGCCCTCTCTGAATAAGAAAAAGCTATTGACAATATTGGGAAGAATCTCTTATTCCTTACGGGAGATTTTAATATTCATGATACGACAGGAAATTATTCTAGCATTTACTGTAACAATGACAAACTACAAGCCATCGATAATCATGATTTGTTTCTTCATAATTCAAACTTATTCACTCACATAAATTTCCATAAAAGTAAAAACTCGAAAAAACATTCTAACATTTCAATCTCTCAGTTTACTCTCTACCAATTACTAAATAATGTACTGAACAATGGACAAGTATTAAATACAAGTGTTATACTTAAACTTAGGTAAATTTTTAACATAGATAACAATTTATTCAAATAGATGATAATTTTCATTTTCTGTATTACTTCAAAATAGGTACAAATCCTTTAGATGCAACTACATATTATATTAAAATAATAATAGAATTATAGTAAGAATGTAGATAATACCAATATTTTATTGTTGTTTTAATTGTATCCGTCATCAACCAGTATCGCATTGATAATAAGTTTAACAGATGTTTTGTCACTTTCTATCAATATTCAAAAGTTTCTTTTCCATTCTTGTTTTAGACTGAAACTGTGCAATTTGAATTGCAAATTCTGCAGTGATCATGTAAATTGGAATTGGCTGGATCTGAAGATATCGATTTAAAGATTAACTACTATTGCAGAGATTAATTCTGTAACACAATTGATCTGGATTGACATCAGTTATAATTAAGTATATTTAATTTATTTTTAAAAGTATAAACAAATTACGTGATTTATACTTTTAGTAAGAAAACGATAATTGATAGACCCTCTATATAAATATTAGCAAAATTATAAAAGGTATAAAGAAAAATTGTATGGTTCTTTTCCCTAAATATAATATATGGTTTATAATATATTCTTTTCATAAAAATCAACGCATATTCAGTTTGACAATATTTCATTAATAAATATGAAATTAATATGTGTATTGTACATTTTAATAAAAAGCATCAGAATTACAAGAATGAAAATTTTAATTATTATACTACACAAATGAATGCAATTAATGCCTAGAAAATAATTGAAAATAAATGAAGTATCATAAAATAATCTGGAAATATCAAATTCTATATTGCTTTAGAATATTTTTCACTTATTATCAGTTCGTGTCAATTAAGATGAATAAACTTAGAATAATAATAGAATAATAGAAGTTTAATATAAATTCATGAAAAAATACAAGGTGAAATAAAATGTAACAAATCATTTCTTGTGAAACTGTCATATACCAAAATCGACCTACATTTTCTCTTTGCTTAAGCAAGAATTTAATTATGTCGAATGCAATAAATTTTGAATTTTTTCTTTGAATAATTATTGTCGATTTTAATAATATTTGTTCATTGAAAAGTAATGGTAGCAATTATATTTCTCTCATGTTAGAAGGAACTATTATAAACAAATAAATTATGTTTTAGTTAAAATTGAATATAGTCATACTCTTGTATATTCTATTACATTCTAATTGCTTTCTAATTTTGCATTTTTCATTCTAAAATTTCATTGTAATAGTATAATTTCTATTAGTCATAAAAATCGAATTATTTATTTCTAAATAATTACTTATATAAATATATCAACGAAACTTACTAATTATAATACCGATATTGCATGGAAACAATTAGAACTTCTTTTGCAATATTATAGTATTAGAGTTTCACAAAACATATAGAAAACCTTATATTAATTAAATATTTTGCAATTTGATTTAAAACCTAACAATTTCACTAAATAATTAAATTTTATTACGCATAGTCCCTCTCCCTTTCTAATACTAACTAAATATAATTTTATATAATTTTTATAATTACATTTAATAATTATTTATTTTATGATTTTTAATATTTTTTTGATGGTCATAAGAAACATGAAATCACTTGATTTCTTAATGGTAAAAACGTGCTTTAAATCTTGAAACCATAAATGAAAAAAATACTTGACTTACATATTGATAGTTATTCTAATATATTCTTATATTGTTAATATTAAAATCGTTAAAAATATCGATCGCCACTTACCTCTCAATAATCGTAAATCCTTTAATCACCGAGATAATTAAGTCCTATCCAACTTGGTTCCTAGAGAAAATTGTTTCTCCGGCTTGTGTCAAAGTAAAATCGTATCGTTTCATTTCTACGACGTGAAAACAAAAATATTTTTCCGTCTTTCAGTTGTGTTCCCTGCAGACCACCAAGTCGATACCGAAGGAAAACAATTTGTCAATGAGACGTTTCCGTCGTGATATCGAGCTTTCCTTCCAATTTATCCGATTTTTCGCAGTACTGCGATATAATTTAATATTATAAGCATCATGGCTTCATATTTTATTATTGGCTTAATTGGCTAATAAGACTCGATCAAGTAATGATATGCTTAATAATGTTATGAAGATATCGATATTTGATACGTCTTTTCAAATTTTATTTTCTTACATTTAACATTATTCCTTCCAAATTTTATTTTCTTACATTTATTTTATTAATTTATTTATTTATTATTAATAAATTTATTTATTAATTAATTTTATTCCTTTCAAATTTTATTTTCTTACATTTAACATTATTCCTTCTAACTACATTTCTTCTTTTTTCCTTCCTTATAAATGTATAAATCTTTTTATAAAACGAAAGTTCAGATTATTTTCATTATCATGTGATCTTTTCATTAAATTTTGTTGTAATCACAAAAATAATACATTTATTAATGAAAAATTGTTAATGATCGAGTTGAGATTGTAATTATTATAATTGTCTATATCAAATGTGATAAATTCTAATGATATTAATTAATTTTAATATAGACATATTAAATTTACCAAAAGTAGAAGTTAGAAACTATACCTACATATTTTATAAATATTTAATATTTTAAAATATTTATTTATTGAATCATTTTCAGGAAAAATTATAGAAATATTGCTTCATATAAATAGCAAATAACCATTGATTTAAATTTTTATATTATAATGCATAAATGATGCATATAAATTTACAAGAAAATTTTTGAAATAAAATAGTATGATTAATACTACTTAATTTGTGGAATATTATTTGTAGTAATTATATTCGTAATAATATTCAATAATTTGTCAAAAATGGAACTTAACAATTGAGTAACATCGCGAATCTGCTTAAATAAACAACGAATTATTTTTAACGAATAAACCTGCGAATAAATATATTCATTTCAGCAAATGTCATCTATAGTATCCAAAATCCACGTATCCTCTCACGGTTGAATATACATTCGATTCTGTCATTGCGCAGTTATAGAAGTTCAAGCTAATACCACTATCGAACCAATCAGTCGTCCTGGTAAAGTTCTCTGTCTTCTCTCTCTCAATAATGAAAATGGACATAATCTTTCAGAACAATTATTATCAAAGTATGTGCCAGTGATACACGGAAATTATTATAGTAACTTCTTTTTTACTGCTATATATGTATGATGATAATTCTGCCATTAATAATATTTGATTATTATTTGGTCATTATACATATACAAATTTTTTCACTTTAATACAATGTAAGAAGATTAATTAAATTTAATTAATTTAATTGGTTAAATTGTTTTTTTTCTATTTTATTCATGGTTAAAGTAATTAATTGTGTGAGTGAGCACAAATAAAAAAAAAATGTTGTCGTATTAAGGTTTATTTTATTCACACAAGCATCGAATTTTCTAGAAGTTGTTTATTTGCTATTCAAAGTATAAGTTCATTTATTATTATATGTCTTCTGGAAATTATTATTTATCCAAAATGTGAGCTCGCATAAAAAAATGAATTGATTTAATATCTAATTATAATGAATGTAATTTGTAATGTTCAGTTACTGCTTCATTACGGTTAATTAATTGAAATACTTACTTTCATCTTCTTAATAAGTTTCTCAATTAAATTTTAATAAATTTCCTTCTAACACAATTGAAACTTTTGCAATCTTCGAAGAAGTTATTTGAGGTTTAAATTGCTTACTTCCTATTTGAAAAATAGAGAACTGAACATAGTTTTGCGTTGCTGCTGAATGTATAAAACTTAAATAAAAGAAAATAAATTCACATCTATCTTGTTTTCAGCTTTCTTTTAAATTTCAACTTGAAAATTACATCTTTTTAGATCATCTAGAGCGACAAAAGAAAGTTGAAGTTAAACGACCGAAATTAGTCCGTTCATTATGTAAAAATATTTTTACTATATTTTCACTATACAAAATTCACTATTTAATTTTACAATAATAATGATCTGTCAATTTCACCTGAAATATAGTGTATATTTTGTTATATAAATAAATATAATATATAAATAAATATTATTATATAAATATAATATATATAAATATTATATCAATTATATTATAATAATTATATTATTTATATAATATATATAAATAAATATAATATAAATAAATATTATTTATTTGTTACCTAAGGGATTTTGTGCATATTGTAGAACTAAGTTTGAATAAAAATTGAACCAATTAAATAAAGGAATACATATTGTACGTAAAATGTCTTTTATTAATTAAATAGTAAACTTCTGTATCGAATCTTGCAATAATAACTGATCCAGCATGTTTCATTAGTGGAGTTTAAATCTTCACTAAATTTACAACTGATGTCTATCTTAACAAGAGAATCCATTATAGACAGTTTCAATATAAAATATAAATAAAATTTGTCACAAATCCCTTGTAAAATTGATATAAGATTGTAATAAGAAAATAGATGTCCAATATATCTATAAATCTATCCATAATTATTTCAAACTTATTAATACTTTCTAATTGAATTATTTCATATTACTAAGATATATCAAATATAAGAATTTTATTTAAAAGCAAAAGTTTATTTCAGGTTTGGTATTAACGTAGTGATATAATTTAAATGATGTTTATTATATTAAATAACAAAGAAAACGGAAACAAAACAACAAATAATAAAAACAAGATAAACAACAATAATTCAAATAAATTCAAACGACACAATTAATTCTTTTATACAACACAAATGACTCTTTTAGACCATTCTCATTCAACGCTCTTTCACGACTCTGCCTCATTCTGTTTTTTCGCTCGCATGATTTCCCTCTTTTCACATTCATACTTTCTCGTTCACACATCTCCAGCAAACAGGTCATCTATTAAAAGTAAAAGTAATTAAAAAATATAACTACACGTTATAATAATTTCGATACCACATTAATTAAGTGGATAAAAATTTGCAATACTTTTTTTTTTCTCTGGGAATACAAAAGAGAATTGTCAAAATAGAAAGATAAACATGAGATTTAGGAGATCCATCTTCGATGACCTTGATTTTCACTTTTAGTGACCTTTAAAAACCTTTAATCATCACTCGTCATTTGTTGAAAAATTACGAGCTAGAAATTAAATTTTATTTATAAAAGAATCGACCTCACCAATTTCAATAACAATGAAATATATACATTGTCAGAAGTGTAGTTCTGAATGTTACCAGTTGAGAATTTATCTCAAACCAATACCCATATGTATCTTTTTAAAAAGAACTTGCTACTTTTTTGCTTATTGGTTTGGGTTAAACAAAATCTCGGTGGAATCGATAGTATGTATACAGGATAAATCACCTAAAACTAAAAGCTAAAATATTTTCGAAATGATTGATTATATTCAAAAATGTTTTAGACAAAAATAAAATGATTTCAAGAGGAGCATTAATTTATATAATTATTACTTTTTAATGTTGATGCATGGAAGGTATTTGAAGGTCGTTTGCTTTTTTTTGAGTGAAATATTTTTTTAATAAATTATTCGATTCAGACTCACAGATATTTGAGTAGTTTGGAGTTAAGAGTTGAGTTACTCCTCCATAGAGGAATTTAATTCAGACTGAAGATGAAAAATTTATGTGTGATTTAAAAAAGATTTATGAAGGATTTAATTCAAAGTCCAACATTATAGAGACAAATTCTTTTATTATAAAGTAAGAGAAAAATTTTTTCTCTTAATTTCTCTTAATCTCTATCATACATTTTTGTTGCAATTTACATGATTAAGATTAATATTTTTGACATTAAGACCTAAATATTATTAATTAGGCAGTAATTAAAAAACATTTTTAGTAATGTTTATAATAATGTTTATAATAAATAATTAATAATATTATAAATAAGCATTTATATGTTTATTTGCAGAAACTTAGTAATTGTTGTTTTTTATATTATTTTTATCATTACAGGTACTTTTATCTCAAATAAAGCAAAATAAAAATGGAAAATAATATACTTCATGGTCTGCCAATAAAAGAAATACCAAATATAACTTTAGGGAAACATATATTCGATTGTCTACATTCCAATGGCGAACATATTGTGCAAGTAAGTTAATTATTTTTAAAACAGAATCACTTACTTATCGGATGTTGTGACACATTAAATTAAAACTAAAAAAATAAAATTGTTTATTCCATTTTTTGAAAGTATCATAGAACTCTGCTTGTATAAATTTTTCGAGGTACAAATAGTTTATATAATAAATAGTCTATATTGGAATTTATATGATAAAAATCCACTGATTTTTTCATATAATGCTGTTATAATAAGTGGATTCAACTAGAAAGAATTTATTCAATCTGGTATTTGATCTGCTATTTAAAATTTGATTCAAATAAAAGTTCACAAACATAAACGGATTATTATTGTACTTTAAAAATGTGTTCCTAGATTTTTATATTTAACCATAATAATAACGGTGAATAACAAAATAGTGATTGTTAGATTACATTTAATTTTTCATGTATTTAGAAAATTTGAAACTACAAAGATGCATACTATGATATTTAATTGTCTATCTAAGTTCCATTTTTTGAAATTGTATTCATAAAAATATGAATTTGTATTAAATCCAATAATTACTATATGTTGAATGAATTACTAAAGCTAATAATCATTGGAACCTCATTTCATTTTAGAATTCAGAAGCAAATAACAATTAATATTATAAAAACTTTATTGCAAAATTTTATATATTATACAACTGTAATAGGAAGGAACAATTTGCATATACGAAAATCAATACTTATTTATGTTCTTACAATTCAGTTCTTACAGTTCTTAGAACTAGTCACAATAGTCACTAATTGTAATATAAATAAGTATTGACTTTCGTATATGTAAATTATTTTGTTTCATCATATGATAACGATCTAGTTATATTATTTTCGGTTGACAAAAATGATTTTTATAATATGTATATGTTAATATGGTATATTTATTTATGATATATTTATTTTTTATTATTAATTTTGGAAAAAGTTTTCTTTGCTTTGTAATATTGTTAAAATATCTATTCGATAAACATCGTTTCAGTTAGACGAAAATTTTTATCCCGCGTTTAGTATACCTTACGTAATTCTAATTTAATCATTTTTCATCGTTTAATCTTTTTTTTTTTAACAAATAATTTTGAGGGCCTCGTAGTTAAGGCCCCTGCACATACACAAAATTTGAAGAAGAAGTTAAATCATAATTTCATTGCTTTTGAATTGAAACATATTTCTTATAATTCTCGTTACAAAATAAATCTTTTTAGTATTTGACATTAAGCTCGTAATGAATAATTAAAAACTAATACATATTCATTGTGAATAAGCGACTTGTATTATAATTATTTTAATATTACGATTAGCTATATTAGCATAGGTACTTTCGGAATGATAAGCAGGTTCATTAAAAAAAAAAAAAAAAAAAAGAAAAATAGGTTTGTTTATATGAAATGGCTTATATGAATCACTTGTAAAATGAATTGGTAAGTCACTTTTATTATCATATTCTATATTGTAATATTTGAGTATTATTATTATTTTAGATAGATGCTAATACTAATAGACACTACACCTGCAAGGATATCCTTGAGAAAAGCATAATAGTATCTAATGCTTTGAGGAATTATGAGATCAACGTCGAAGACAGAATTTCTATTGCTGCGGAAAATCATCCAAATTACATGATAGTAATGTGTAGCTCATTATTCATCGGAGCTACATTTGCACCGCTGAACCCGGCATATACAGAAAGTAAGATATGTAAAATAAATTATCATTAAATAATAAAGATATCTATGTAAACAAATATTTGTATTGCATTTGTGTGTATATTTAATACTATAAAAAAATTTAACAAAATAGGAATATAAAAGAATAGTAAAAAAGTAGAAAAGCTTTTTTTCAAGAAAGCTGATCAGTCAATTGATTATGCCGTAATAAATTAATGAAAAATATTTCAATTCAAGTTCATCGTAGAATTTCACAATTATTAGAAAAGGAGTTCGATCAATTAAATATTCATTGATTTATTTATTTTCAGAATTAATAATAAAATTTTAGATACTATATTTATTTCGAGACTATATTTAAAAATTTGACGCAATAATTGTTAGTAACAAATTATTTGATATTTGCATATTAAAGTATAATAAAAAGTTATTTATAAACTAAAGTTTATTTATAAATTTTTATTTTATTTTATTAAAAATTTATTTTTATTGAAACTTTAACTTCCTTAAATATAAATTTAAACTTAACATATAGAATAAACTAACATTTACATTCCATATTTTATGAATATATAATATAAATATTAAGTCGTATAATTTGACTATTCTGAATAATTTTCGAAAATAACTATTCTATAAGTTATTCTAAAGAATTGTTTTAATTTTTATATCGAAGAAATCTTTCGCAAAGCTTCCTGGATATTTATAAATCTTTTTATAAATCTTACAATTTGTAAATTATTCGGAATAATGCGATTCAATACGATTCAATATTATCAAACCATATTTAACGTACAATTTTTATTCTAGGAGAATTTAAACATATGTTGGAAATTTATCAACCACGAGTACTATTTATATCTCGACGTACCGAAAAGATTTTAGCGAAAATTGCATCTACTTTGAGCTGGAATATAAAATTAATAGAATTGGACGACAAGTCTCTTGATGAAAATATAATAACATTAAAGGAAATTATGGAGAAATATAGAAATATCATGGATCCCAATACGTTTTTACCAATACAAATAGATGACAACAGTAAGAAAATGGCAGTTATTTTCTGTTCCAGTGGTACAACGGGCTTTCCAAAGGGAGTGATGTTATCCCACAAAAATTTATTAGTTTTCATGCAAACTGCAAAGTAAATAACGTTAAATTAATATTTTATATAAACACAAGTCCTTATAAATAGATTTTTAACTATCTAATATTTAATCTTCGTCCGTCCATTGTAACAATTTGATACAGTTTTTCTTATAAAAATGTTAAATTATTTTACCGCACTTGTGCAGGTATAGTTATCTAGACATCTACTTTATGAATATAACATACAATAAGGAGTATAGCTAAACACATAATAATGAAAAATTGTTGATACTTTAATTTGTTATAATTCTGTGAAACGGAAAAATTATTTTGTTTGAAAACATAAAGTTATTTTGATTGTTCAGATCGTATTTTTTATAAACGGGTGATAAAGCAAAAATATTTTTTTTCTCGAAAACTGTAAAAATTCAAAGCTCTTTGAAAACAATAAAAAAAATATTTTTCATGACTAGATCTTGAAGAATCTTCTTTTTACAATGATCTCTTAAATCCTGTTGTATGACTTTTCTTTTAGCATTTTATTGAACTTTGAATACTCGGATTAAATGTTAGGACATTTTGTCATTTAACCCTAAGTTCAACAAAGTTCAAAGTGAAGAAAAAAATTACATAGCAAGTTTTAAGAAGTTATTGTAAATAGAAAATTTCAATTTTCAAAATCATGGTTCTAGTCTAGCGTCAATAATTAGATGACCAGGCATTTGGCTCTTTTTTTTTTTGGAAGATGGAGAAATACTACTAACATACTAAAAACTCCACTAAAACATACTAAAAACTAGTATACTAAAACTCCACTTTGTATTATGCTTGAGATGACAGGCAGCTGCGTTCGTTTAGACAATTCTCTTCATTAGCCAACTCTAGTCTGTTCGATGTTTGATCGCCATGTAGTTGTTGCACGATTGAATTTCCAAAAAGAACTGACCCCCCCCCCC
>CAJDYZ010008410.1:0-10278 GCA_903986555.1 Heterotrigona itama
CAGATGGAAGTCACTATCGATGATCTGCAATCAGCGAGAAACGCAATCGCAGGTGGTGCATCAAGATTGGAAGTTTGCTCTATGCTGTCCGAGGGTGGTCTAACACCCACTATCGGCTTTTTCAAATTCATTTCACATATGTCACTGGTACCATGCTACGCTATGCTTCGATCACGACCCGGAGATTTTGTATACATCAAAGAGGAAATAGAAATTATGCTATCGGATTTAAATGTATTCAAGAAAAGCGGCGTTGACGGTTTCGTTTTCGGCGCATTGACGCGAGACGGCGAGATTGACGTAAAGGCTTGCCAATTAATTCTGTCTGCTGCTCAACCATTGCCAGTAACCTTTCATCGAGCCTTCGACCAAGTGAATGATCCAATAAAATCCTTGCGAACCTTGATAGATCTTGGTTTTAAAAGAGTTCTGACTTCTGGACAAAAAGACACTGCCGAAGAGGGATTGGAATTAATAAAGAAACTCGTTGACGAGGCGCAAGATAAAATCATTGTGATGGCAGGTTCTGGTATTACGAAAGATAACATATCGAAGATACATTCGCAATCTGGAGTGAAAGAGTTTCACGCATCTGTTAGACAGAGGCTGGAAACTGGGCGTCCTGTAAATAAAGTTAAAATTGGCGCTAATGAAAATACTTTTATCATGGAGACTGATAAGAAAATGGTTGAAGCAATGGTTGCTCTTGTTGGTCCAGTCACTTATGAACAGCGCCTTTCCTTAGTAACGTAATCGTTTCGTTTCCTTAAATAACAGAATTTACTTGCAAACACGAAAAACGAACATACTTTAGAAATTTTTATAAATAAAGGAAAATTTTCAAATTATTTGTACATGAATCTTAATCCTAATAAAAACTGTTAAAACTGGAATCATGCTTCCGAAGTAAATTACAACATCTCAGCGTTCCTCAGCGAAGTGCGAAAACGATGAAAAAACGCGATAGTATGAGTTGTGCAATTTTGAAACAGAGCAAAAAGAACTATTATATTACTAATGCAAATTATGAGTAAATAATTTTAGTTTTATGAAAAAAGTCAGTCATGGTTTATAAAGATATAATTTTCTATCGCGATAAGTATTGCAACATCAACGCGAACATTCTCAAAATACAAATGCATTCTTCTGTATAAATAAGTTCAGCAGATGTCATTATCATTCGCGTTTAAATTGTAATAGCTTCACAGTACCTACGGGTACACATAAATAGAATTTGCGTTACGTGTTCGAAATATGCATGAGATAAGATTGCCTATTTCATGTCGCGGAAAATAGAGAACAATGGTTCGATGATTCAGAACCTATGAAATCATCTTGAGGCCCTTATGCATGCAGGAAATTAATTCGCTGGGATTCTCTCTTCAGGAATTTTGACAACTTCTTTTTCGAAATTAATTATCGCTCCAATCACATTATTCTAAATCTGTGCATATGCACCTGAAGTTGATTGCTCTTTTAATTTCTATAGACACCAAATAGAGCCATTCTCTTGCACAATTGAAATCAAAAGTCATTAATGAAATTTCAGAAGTTATCAACCCTATTAAATTTCCTTGTCATAACTACCCTGGTAATAAAACAAATGTATATATAATGTATCGTATGTTCATAATTTTATCTTATCTATTCTCTCTCTCTCTCTCTCTCTATATCTTCTAACCATCTATAATGTTACAACCTACTATTATTGCTTCATTCTTAATGAGTTTTTTAAACCAGTTTTAAGCCAAAAAGATTGTATTCTAAAGCGGAAGTAGTCGATTATCACAGTATCATGACTGCAGGTTTTTACAGCATCGTCCAAGTACGGATGTCGCAAGCGATGCATTAATTTCGCGGCGAATATCTTTCCGATTCTTACCAATTTGGAATTGCAAAGGTTTTACGCAACAGGTCGATGCATAAGGGGTCCTCGCACGCGGAAGATGACGGCATTGGCGACCAACTGCAGCCAGCGCACTTTCGATTTGCGACACAACGTGAAGAAAAGTGCGTATAGACACGCACACATTGCCACCTGCCTCGCAGCCTGTAGAATCGAAAGCTACTTGGGGCATGTGTACGTATAAAAAAAAAGGACACGCACGAGCGTAGAATCGATGTGTAAGTTCGTAACGCTTGTATGGTTTCGTGGTGCAATCACAAGCGTTCTTGGTGTGCGCGTGCTCGCGCGCATTAGCATCGGTGAATGGGAATTTGAAAATAGCCTCGAAAGGTTGGAACGAACGAGGAGGAAACACATGTTTCAAAACCTAACGTTAATGCTTGGTTTCGCAAGGAATTTCTGTTTTTCTTTTTCTTTTAATGTATACTCCCAGCCATTCTTCAAAACGTCCGAGAGAAATGTCACGAACGATTGATTATTAATTACACGATAATAGAGAATTGGATAATATTAGAATTACCTTGATAACAAAACATATTAAAGAGCAGTAGGTTTCCCTACTGAAAGACAACAGATTCTCTGTCTTGAGAAACAAACTTCGACACTCACCGAGAACGAAATGGCGCGCAAGAGCAAAAATCAAATCTGTTCGATCTGTCGTTCGAGTAATTTCGAATATTGTTGAATCGCAGACAGGATCGCCGCGGCGGCCGATCTGAAAGAACTATGCAAATGAGTGATCGGATAGTGAATCGTTAATGAATCGTTTAAAGTCGGTCGACAGGTTTCTTACCTGCGGAAGGGATAAAGAAAAACACGATCATCGGAATGTGGCACAAAGGATCAAGGGGTCGAGTTTTTTAGCAATGCTGCCAACTGCTTCAGCGCCCATGAGTGGACCGATAGAGAGTGTATTTACCGGCAAGTGGACGCGCGCGCGCGCGCGCGCATACCCCTGCAAGGTGCGTTGGCCTAGAGAACGTGTGTTGGTATGTGGACACACACGACCGCCGGTGGCTGCGTGTTATTGCTCAACTGGACTCTTCTCTCAGTGTGAGAAAGACGTTCAAACCGTTCGGGCGCCTCAGAGACCTCGTCCTTCCCTTTCTGTAAACCACTGCAGTACACGGGTATCATCATTTCGTTTTGGATTCTCTTTGTTTCACCTCGCGACGGTCCAGCCATTCTCCTCGCGTATTTCATCCGAAAGGAGAATCAGGAATTATATTCCGCGAACGCATCCTCGTTATTCGTTCTGGAATGCAAGATTATTTTCTATCATTGAATGTGTGACAGTGTACGTAAAACTTGCACGCCGAGATAAATCTTTCACCTACGTGCGAAAACACCCGATTCGATTCACGTTGTGCGCAGACATGTTCAAAAGTAACAACATTGCCGTATCGTATTACATGTGTTATCAAGATTTCACAGGGCTCTGAGATATACATATATATATATATACACAGATATAAGAACAATTATATTATTCGCTATACGTCAGAGATATTGTTGAAATATAAAGCAGAAGACGCCGATATCATCGAGGTAACTTTGCCAATATTTTAAAATAGGTACACCGCACAAATGACACGTAATACTTTGGTGCAGAAATCGCGCGAGAAATCGATGTCATCCGTTCGAGATTCGACTCTCCGAAAGCATCGAATCGTGAGAGACTACCTACAATACGTACTGTATATCCAATTTTCTGGTGACATGGAATGCATATTATAGTACTTCCTCTTTAATAAACGCCGGTGGTTGCAATGTGTCATTGATTTCATACGTATTACGATATTATAGGCGTGCTTGGTCTTATGAAATCAAAAAGGTGACAAGTGAAGCCGAAGTGTAACGACGAAGCAATTGGAAAAGTCATACGGGTATTAACCTACAATTCACCGTGTATGCAGTATTGTCAGTTGTATGTATGTATGTATGTATCTGACAGTTTGAATAGAAATATCCCACAAACTTTCATAGTTTACAAAATCCTCTGGTTGACCTACTTTCGTTCGAGACCAATAAATGAGAGCATACATTCTCTTAAAAATCTTTCTGTTCCAAATCGGATATATCGAACTGTACGGTACACCCCCGCATATACGTTTAACGCAGTGTGCGTATCAGATTGTATATATACGATCTTCAATACCGACCGATGGGAAACAAATTGACAGCTGTCGTACAATTTAACTTGGAAATACTAATCGGGACAGTTTTTCATGTCTGGCAAAAGACGCATTCGCATACTGCATTTATGAAAATCAAATACCAGGCGATCACGTGGTCGCGTGATTTATAACGCTTGTCGTGCCATTGGCACTTTTTATATCATCTAAAGATATATTATGAAAGACTTTAACTAATATCGAGTTGTATCTCTAACAGAAACATGTGGCATCAGAATATCAAAACAGGAATACTAAAAAGGATTAAAGAAAATGATCGAGACGAAAATACAATCACGACAAGGTAGATCAGTAGAGACTTTCGATTTTTTTGAATACGACACGAGCAACCTGAATGAGGCTTGAATAATCCGAGTTACGTGTGCAGCAACGAGAACTGCATATCTATGGCGTATTTTGGTCGATCGTGTCGTTTATTCACGTGGCGCTGGGTAAATCAGATCCGTTCACGGTCCTAACGGTGTATTTCCATTTTTCTTTCTTTTCGACCAATGATCGCGCGGATCGACACAACGAGAACGAAATCCCAACTTTTACCAGTTTTATATAAGATGTAATAGAGGGGAATTTGTACGGCGCGGAATAGCAATTAAAACTTGTCGTGTAACGTAGATACGTGCAACACTTTCTCATAACACGAATGCGTAAACTGCATAAAATCGCCACGCGAATACAACCGCACTAGTGGTCCACGCGTAATTCGAGCGACATCTTTGTCTTCTTTCTGTAGTTTAAATGTAGTTTAAATGCCGACATTTATTTTAGTGAACATTTTATTTTATGCTGTTTGATGAAAAACATCAAGGAAAATGTCTACAAAGTAGTCGACTTACATTGTGAATTCACATTTATGCGCATATGAATAAGAAAATGGAGCCTATATTTTCATCTATTAATAGTATTCATTTCATCTATTAAATCACAGGTAAGTTCGCCGAAAGGTATTTTCAGTTGAAGCTTTAAGCACTTACATTTTAATGTAACTGCGTTGCTACGTGGAAACAATATTTTTCACTTGTTGACTTGCTGTTTTATTTGAACTCTCATCGTTTGTATAGCTATTCCTGGAAGTTATATAGATATTTCCTGACTTGATAGCCAATTACTCGCTTTACATTACGGTCACGTGTCGTTATACGACTGTATTTGTCGTTTGAAGAGATTCCGAAGAAATCAATCGTTTTTTAAACTAGTTCTTTTACTTGCAGGTTTTCGAGTGAAAATTTTGAGTTATCGCTTGCCGATACAATTTTGTAAATAAATACACGACCGCGATTAGTGCATTTAATCGCTAATTACTCGGCTTAGATGAGTGCAGCGCGTAGAATAACAAGCGAATCGATCGTCGACCGTATCCACCTCGCATTTTGGTGGCACTTCCGCTTTGACCGACGGAAGCTCCACTTTCTTACGCGGTCAACGACGTGCACGCTACTCGTGAAACACAATGGGACGATTATCTGAACAGTTAGACAGTCTAATTCCACGAGAAGAGAATTAGAACTCAAAGTCACGATTCGCAAGTCTTTAGTTGAAATCTTTTCAAAACAATTTCAAACCATTAATTACACATTGTAGCAGTGATTTTTCAATTATTATCGTTTCTGGATCAAAGATCCGTTTAGAATCCCACGGTCGAGTGGCAACGGTCTCGATCGTCACGAAGCATAACGAAATTCTTTCCTCGGAAGAAACCTCCGAACTTCAACTTTTGAAAACATCATCAGTTCAGAATTCAAGATTTGATTTCCTTACACTGTCCTCCGTTCGTAGATTTTTTTCCATTCCAATAACTTCGAAGGTTGCCACTTACCGATCTATCTTTGCATAACAGATTTTCCTTTCTTTTTTTTTTTTTTTTTTTTCTTCTTCTTCTTTACCTTGACACTAATTTCATAATTCATATCTTGATGCTCGTATACATCAATAATGTCTGTAATTCAAACAGCAGTCTCATTTGTAAAGGCGAAACGAGACGAGACGAGACGAAGTTAGGAGTTATTTCTCGACGAGGAGAAGATCCCGTGATAGCAGCGTGCCAAGGAAAAATCGATATATCATTCTCGAGCCGTCGCATTTTCTATTCCATTGACAAATTGTTATACAGTACGCTTTCTGCGTAATGATCTAACCAAGGCGCGCTGCGCTGCTCGTACAAGATACGTGAAACAGTTTCACTTTCTGCCATTGTCACGAATGGGCACGCAGTTCTCTCCAGATGCACGAATCTGTGCATCTTCCGAAGAAATGGATCTGCTTTCCTAGGCCTGCGAAAGCGTAGAGAAACAATATTCGTTTCTAAACACAATTTAGAGATCGGTACACTTTGGTTTCCCTCTCCGAAGAAGTCATTCCGTTCCGATTGGAATTTATTCGTGAAAACGATATCATTGTCATCCTGTCGATAAAGGATCAATTATCGCGAAACAACGGACTCTCATTTATTAATTCAAGGTTTCTGAAAGCATCCTAAAAATCATTGATAAACCATAATATTACCGTTGTTCGATGGCAAAGTGCATATAAATTTGGCCAATCAATCTCACGTAATATTGGATTTATAAATGTAAGGCTTTAAGAAAATGTTCTAAAACGTATACACACTTGGTCACGTTCACGCGAGATACTGAATGTTCATTTGCATTTAAATTATGGATAAGATATTTGTATATTGGAAATATTCCAAAAATCTCGAACGAAGATACGTATGTGCATTGGTAATAACGATATTTGCATTGGAAATAACTCAATTCCATTATATTACACGGGAATATATATGAAAAACGCCCTAACTGTGACGTATAATACATCTTTCTTTGTCTCATCATTTTTTTTTTTTTTCTTACTTGCAAAACGATCGAGCGCGGATTTATTACAAGAACTTAGCTGCTAGTTCAAGCTAATCTTCCATTAATTAATATTCTATACTATTTAATCTTTCAGTGTGCGGCAACCGTTTACGAGACACGTATTTCCAGCAGCGAAAGAAAAAAGATGGCGGGTCACTGAGGAGGAGAGGAAAATCTCAGCAAGAGATATCTTTCGTGAAATTCTTTTGATCAATCCGCACGAAAGCCACGCGAGGAACACACGCTGATCAATATGGAGAACAAAGGCGACTCGAAAGAGAGAGAGAAGATCAAGAAGATGTTCAGCTGGAGCGATGGGCTGACCGCGTGAGTAACACGCTTAAAAATTTGTTCGAAATTCTTACGTTTCCACTTTTACTTCGCTTTCGTCGGCCAGAGAAACTGACCAGAAGTCAATCGACTTTGTGCTCGATTCTTCGACGATTATACTAATGTAACAATTATGCGAATTACATTTGATATCGATATGTCAAGCAATACAATGCTGCTGTTCTTAGTCCTTAGAGACTATTATAGGTGAGAATTTTGCTGGAACATTCGAGAAATTAGCAAAATTAAAGAAATGGAATTTAATATGGAATTGTTATAAGTAACAATAATGAGTAATGAAATTTCATTTACGACAGTTTTTTGACGATCTATTATAATATCTTATCTAAAGTTTCGTCTCGTTATATGTGAAAATGTGCAAAATTTGTAAGAAATCTAATAAGAGTTTTCACAGGAATTTGCAATTTGAATGTAAATTGAAAAATGAAAAAAAAAAAAAAAAATGTTAGACTGGACATTGCAGATTTAACATCATTTAACAAATTGTATAATTCGCTATCTATAGATGTGAGTACGTCTGTGATAAACATCATGAATTGCAGAATATCTTTTTTTCTCTATGTTTACGACTACATACGCAAGCTACGCGATCAAAAAATAACGATGTAACGATAACAAATGAGTAACACTCATAAAATTTAAAAATACAAAAATTTAAAAATACAAAAAAAAAAAAAAAGGATAGAATATATAAAACATCCAAAATATTTAATGGGTGCAAAAAATATTTGCGTGCGACTTATTTTTTTAAATTGTCCTCGGAAAAACATGAATTCGCGTAAAAACCCGCGATGCAGTTATAGTTTTTATACATAGCAGTTATATTTATTTTATATATATAGTTATAGTAAAATAACTGTATATATAATGTATATTATATATATTTTATATATATATAATAACTATATAACGATATATAGGGTAGTAAAAAATGCTGTTACGGTCGTAATTCGAATATCGTAAAAAGTTTTTGCGATATGACCGCGGTTTTGTAATCTGTTGCAAGAACATAAGCGCTGCATGAAATCTACGAACTTCCCCTGAATACATATTGCCATTTTATGGTAATTTACATTCCAATTTTCCGTTGATTTTTCATGAACGAATCGGATTCTTATTGCAACGAACAGATTCGTATTTATGCAGATTTACATTTCTACGAAAAGAATTTCAAAAAAAAAACCTTGGTGAAGATCTTTTTTCATTAAATATGCAGTTTAACAATTAAATTCCTAGAGGAAGTTCTAGAAAAAAATCCATCCGTCTACGCTTTCTTTTATATGATTTTATTTCAAAATTGAAGGAACTTGAGAATCCTGGATCGAATACGATGAATCTCGATCGCTTTGTACTTTTCCCTTTAGATTTTAACCTTCTAAAGTGAACAAGAGGAAATTGTATGAAACGTGGTGAGAAACGAAATATTGCTGCTGCCAGGAATTTTCAATCAGAGAGTGAAAAGCTGATGGAGCTGTTGGAAAAAAGTCGGCCAACGAATGGCGCGCAGAAGGTGCGAGGCAAATTTTGCAACGAGCGCCGCGCGTTGGTACGAAGCTGCTTCGCACCGCGACGGAGTTCGCAATCGCGCGTGAAAGTGGCCGACGAGGAGCTCCAAGTCCCGGTGAATAGACTCGTTCGCTTTATCATTACACAGTGAAAGGGTAAAATGTAGGCAAAACACACGAACGACGCATCCTTCATACGACTGTGTGTCAGATCGACCTGACACCGATCTCTCCTCCATAGAGGATCTCCCAACGTCAATTACTCACCGAAATTACTTCCCGCGAAACCGATTCTTCAAATCTATCTTCTTCGGCAGATTGACAGGGTCATATACTAATCAGTATAATCCTTGCATTCGTTTATGATTTTTCAGGAGAATCCTTTTCTTTTTTTTTTTTTTTTCAAATGAAATATTCATTGTATATTTATAATTACGTCGTGAAAGAATTTTGTTAGATCTAGATGTCACGATTATTGTCTATTGGAACAAAGATTGTCTTTGCGGAACTAGCTAGATTTTTATTCAGTAGTAAAATATAGTATGGATCATTTTTCATAATGATCAATTACTAATGGAAAATATTATTTAAATAGTCTACAAGACCTGAAAGATTTGACGTGAGTCGTGAATTATAAATTTTTCCTATTTAGAAATAGCTCGAATACGGCTATTTCTCTGACGAGGATCATTCGTGTCAAGTGGTAAAACTGGTGCATTTGCAAGTAATTGATGAGTAACAGTCGATGAATCACAAAACAGAAGGTTCCTGCTTGATATACTTCGAAACTAGATATTCTGCGTTAGTTTACAATATTGAAAATCGCCAGATTGAACTGTTCACAACAAAGAAGAAATAATAGATCGTCAAGATTTCTCGACTGAGTTAAAGAAACTATTAAGAAAAGAAATTAAATGAAAGAAATGAAATTAAATGAATCAAAGAGAGTGCACAGGCACTTCAACTCGGATGATTTATTCATTAAAAATAATGATAATAATTGCGCAGACACGTAGCATTGAAAATTATGTAGCTCTGTTGTTCTCTTACGTACCGATTCTTGTTATAAGAATCAGAAAGAAGGAAAGTCTGGACATACCTCGAGAGATGGCACCACATTTACCATTTCTGTGGCGGCAGAATTACGAAGCATAATTAGCATAATGTACGATCTGTCTCATTAACATAAAAAAACAACATCGGCTAATAGTTATTAAAGAAACGGCATACGTTGCGTGATACCTTACATAAATAGAACTGAATGTTCCAGAGATTGATTTACATGATGAATTATAATAGCTTGATTCTTTTTTGTTTAAATATATAGGAGCTAAGAAGGCGACACCAACTATTAAAAAATTAGAAAGCAAAGTTACGATTCAAACGTTTCAAAACAAATTGATCGAACGCCAATTATTAAATATTCATTTCTTCGTGTTTTTCAAATTTTTCCGATTTTTTTTTTTTTTTTT
>CAJDYZ010008412.1:0-13860 GCA_903986555.1 Heterotrigona itama
AAAGAAGACGTATAAACAGAATTAGTGATACATCTGAAAGTAATAATGAAACAGACCAGAACAGCGATTAGCAGAATATCACTGAAAACAACACCTATTCCAGTTCCATTGAATTTTTTACGGGAGACAAGGTGCAAGGGCCGCAAGTTCCGAGTGATTGTATTACACGCTGCAGTTTTTTTCATTATTTTTTACGAATGAGCTTGTTAATAAAATAACAGAAACAAATTTATATCCTCAAAAATAATTAGCAGCCGTGAAGTCTCTGTGCACTCATTATGGCATAATTGGTATGATGTTACTTTTTATTTAAAACGAAAACGCTAAACAATATTTTGTTATTTTTTTCACGAACTGACTAATCAGCTTGTAAATTGTCTTTTTATTAATATGATATCTACTAATTCATAAGTACGTTAGTAAGGTCGATAAGCGACTAGTGAAATCTGTGCGGACCGGCTGGTACGAACTTGTGAATCCAGCGCGGACCGGCTGGAACGAAACAGCGAATGTAGCGCGGACCGCAAAGAGTTAAAATACAATAATATTTAATATTTTGTAAAAAAAGTTTATCATCCTTTATATTTCAGGCAGCTGGGGTAGTGGTTGACATGATAAAATCGAAGAAGATGGCTGGTAGGGCAGTGCTATTAGCTGGTCCCCCAGGTACTGGAAAAACAGCGATTGCGTTAGCCATGGCACAAGAGTTGGGCAACAAAGTGCCATTTTGTCCCATGGTAGGTTCGGAAGTTTATAGCTCTGAAATAAAAAAGACAGAAGTTCTGATGGAAAACTTCAGAAGGGCTATTGGTCTCAGAATCAAAGAGACTAAGGAAGTATACGAGGGAGAAGTTACAGAACTAACGCCAGTTGAAACAGAAAATCCTATGGGTGGATATGGAAAGACAGTGTCGCACGTAGTAATTGGATTAAAAACTGCTAAAGGCACAAAGCAATTGAAATTGGATCCCTCTATATATGAGTCCTTGCAAAAAGAAAAGGTAGAGACAGGAGATGTGATTTACATTGAGGCAAATAATGGTGCCGTAAAAAGGCAGGGTAGGAGCGATAATTTTGCTACTGAATTTGATCTGGAAGCAGAAGAGTATGTTCCATTACCTAAGGGTGATGTGCACAAAAAGAAGGAAGTCATTCAGGATGTAACATTGCATGATCTGGATGTTGCTAATGCTAAACCACAAGGTGGTCAAGATATTATGTCTATGATGGGTCAATTAATGAAACCTAAGAAAACAGAAATTACAGGTAAGATGATTTGAAATCATTTGAAGTATCTCTCTGTTTTTATTTGGAATTAAATGTGGATTAAAATTGTATGTTACAGATAAATTGCGCAAAGAAATAAATAAAGTTGTAAATAAGTATATTGATCAAGGTATTGCGGAATTAGTACCAGGAGTGTTATTTATAGATGAGGTACACATGTTAGACATAGAGACGTTTACGTATCTTCATCGTGCGCTAGAAAGCGCAATTGCGCCGATTGTTATCTTTGCAACAAATCGAGGTCGTTGTATAATCAGAGGAACAGAAGATATCGTGTCACCACATGGAATTCCTCTCGATCTCTTAGATAGGTTGTTAATTATAAGAACGCTTCCCTATTCTAGATCGGAAATAGAGCAAATAGTTAAATTAAGAGCCACAACGGAAGGGTTGCAAATCGAAGATGAAGCTCTATCAGCTCTTGGTGAATTAGGTACAAAAACAACGCTTAGATATGTGGTACAACTTTTAACTCCTGCGTCATTAACGGCTAAAGTAAACGAAAGAACAATAATTAAAAAAGAAGACGTCGAAGAAGTGGGATCATTGTTCTTAGATGCAAAGTCATCCGCTAAAATTCTTACACAAAATAAAGATAAATTTATGAAATGATTGTATTCGACTATTATCTACTATTCTAAATAAAGTTTAATTTGTAACAAGAAACAAACGTAATTGTTTTAACGAAACTTTACTCATTTGAATAAGTTATGAACACATGTAACACATACGCGTGCAAAGGTAATTTCCCAATATTGTTTAAGATATTTTACAACTTAGGGTCAAAAAAGATCAAGCTGTAATCAGAAGTTATGACATCACAAGATGATACGTCCTAGGGTATAAAGCTTCTGTTTACTTTAATAAACTCTTTAGTTTTCTGGAATCTATCAACTATAGTGTAATACTAGTAATAGAAGAGTATTCAAGTATTTTCTATTTTATACTTCACAATGTTATATATTTCTGGGCTAACGAAGTATACAAAATTATTGAATAGACGTAATATATTCCAACACGCGCGTAAATTAACGTCGAGTAATTTACGAAAAGAAAAATTTGATAAACTTTTTCTGCAAAAAGATGAATTTCAAATAAGACATATCGGTCCTCGACAGTATGAGCAGTTGGAAATGTTAGAAACCATTGGGTTCAAGGTAGTATTTTAATTTGACAATAAGATTTATTTCAAAGTAGTCAATTCGTTCAATTTAATTTGACAGAATTTAGAGGAATTAACAAACGCTGCCATCCCAGAAAAAATTCTTTACAAGGAAGAATTGAAGATCGAGCAATCAGTCAGTAAGTAAAATGCGCAGCTTATTTGAAATACTATATACTAAAGTAAAAAAAAAAAAAACAACACTACATGAGAAAGCGTGCGAAGTCACGCGATTGTAGATATAAAACACGTGCAAACTGATAACTCTGTGATATTGAAACAAACGTAGTAAAGTATAATAAACATTCTTGAAATATATTCGTACAAATTTCAGACAATAAATATTTTAAATGCGTGGATTAAGTATATGAAAAAATGGAATAATTTTTCCTGTTAAAAAATCCATGAGTTTTATAATTTTCCTTAAATAAAATGATCTTTAATTGTGAGAAGAGCGTATCTTAGGTCAAAGGTCAGTCTCGTGCAGTCAGATTAGCATTCACGTGATTTTCTAAAGCTGAAAACTAACAGTAACATTTTTCGTTTAAGATTTTAAATCTATTTCAATATGTTGACTTCACAGATCTGATGTAAAGTAATAATTATATTTTAGCTGAATACGAATTGCTCAAGAGAATTACACAAATCTCGGAAAAGAATGATGTATGGCGTTCGTATATTGGCATGGGATATAATAATTGTTGCACTCCTCACACCATTATGAGGAACATATTCGAGAATCCAGGATGGTATGTTCTTTGTACGGTGATTTCAATATGGTTGAAGTAACTGCCAAAGTTCTATTACAGGACAACGCAGTACACTCCGTACCAACCAGAAATTTCTCAAGGTAGACTCGAGGGTTTGTTGAATTATCAAACAATGATATGTGACTTGACTGGAATGGAAGTAGCAAATGCGTCTCTTTTGGATGAAAGTACTGCAGCAGCGGAAGCCTTGGCCCTTGCCCACAGAAGCAACAAGAAAAAGAAGTTGTTCGTTTCTGACAAAGTTCATCCTCAAACGATCAGCGTGATTGCAACGCGTGCCACTTCTTTAGGTCTCAGTCTTGAAATCGGAGATGTTTTCCAAGCTGATACCAGCGGAAAGGACGTCGCCGGTATTTTATTTCAATATCCCGACACAACAGGATCCATTCACGACTACGAAGATGTGGTGAAGAAGGCACACGCGGATGGTGTACGTATTTTGAGATCCAACATCCAAATTAAATAAATCTGAAATAAGTTTAATAATGTTCGCGATACATTTCATCGTAATTAGACGCTCGTCTGCGCTGCTGCTGACTTGTTAGCGTTGACTATACTCAAACCTCCGAGCGAGTTTGGAGTTGATGTATGTGTTGGTACCAGCCAACGTTTTGGAGTCCCACTTGGATACGGAGGACCTCATGCTGGATTTTTCGCTTGTCGGCAAAAATTAGTTCGTCTGATGCCGGGTAGAATGATTGGTGTAACCAAAGATTTAAGCGGCCAGGATGCGTATCGTTTAGCTCTTCAAACACGTGAACAGCATATTAGGAGAGATAAGGCAACCAGCAACATTTGTACCGCACAAGCATTGCTGGCAAATATGTCTGCAATGTATGCCGTGTATCATGGGCCTGAAGGAATAAAAAACATTGCAAACAGAGTACACTTTTTAACCCTTATCCTAGCAAAAGGTTTAGAACAAGCAGGGAACAAAGTGGTCAATAAATATTTTTTTGATACTATAAAAATATCACCTGTAGTGCCTCAAAAAACTATAAAGAAGAACGCGATTGCGTTTAAAGTAAATTTTAGGTAAATAATCAGGAAATATAATGCGAATAAAATACAGATATGACAAAGGTCGATGCATTTCAGATATTACGAGGCTGAAGTTGGGATATCTTTGGATGAGACTACTACAGAACAAGATGTAAACGATATCTTCAAGATATTCTCAGCAGATACGAACGTTGAAGAAATGTGCAAAGAGGACATTTATCTAGACAAAAACTTGAGTAAATCCTATTTCGCTCGCTCCACACCATATTTGCAACATCCTGTATTCAACAGTCATCAATCCGAAACAAGAATAGTTCGTTATATGAAGTCCTTAGAGAATAAGGATGTGTCTCTCGTACATAGTATGATACCATTGGTAAATTGAATCATGTGAAAAAAAATTCTACGTTAAATTCTATCCTAAATATTTAATTTAAGAAAATGACTACTGATAATTTATGTTGAAATAATTTTAAATCGTTGACGTCAATTAAGGGATAATGTACTTATATATTTCCGACTATTTCAACAGGGATCTTGTACGATGAAACTAAATTCTACCACAGAAATGATGCCCTGTAGCTTGCGTGGATTTACTAACATCCATCCTTTTGTTCCCATTGAACAAACCAAAGGATATCAACAGTTATTTACTGAACTGGAACATGATCTATGCGCTATAACTGGTTATGATAATATAAGTTTTCAACCAAATAGTGGCGCTCAAGGGGAATATGCCGGTCTAAGAGCTATACAACGTTATCACGAGTCGAATGAAAACAACAATCGACAAGTCTGCTTGATTCCCATTTCTGCTCATGGTACTAATCCTGCTTCTGCTCAGATGGCTGGTATGCAAGTGAAGCCTATTCTCGTACAGAAAGACGGTTCTGTAGACATTGTACATCTGACAGAAATGATCGACAAATATCGAGAGACATTGTCTTGTTTGATGATAACGTACCCATCAACGAACGGCGTGTTCGAGGAGACCATCGCTGATATTTGTACTATGGTTCATGAAGCTGGTGGTCAAGTGTATTTAGACGGGGCTAATATGAATGCCCAAGTTGGTCTATGTCGTCCTGGTGATTATGGTAGCGACGTTTCACATCTGAATTTACACAAAACGTTTTGCATACCTCACGGCGGTGGTGGACCTGGGATGGGGCCTATTGGAGTGTAAGTAACAATGTTAATTTGATATAAATACAGTGAAAATGATGATGTCTTTTGTCTATAGGAAACGACATCTTGCACCTTTCCTTCCATCTCATCCTGTAATTAATCGTTCGGGCAATGGCCATAACAATGTAAAACAAACTGGTGCGGTATCAGCCGCTCCTTTCGGATCATCGGCTATTTTACCAATTTCATGGGCTTATATTAAAATGATGGGTCCAAATGGGTTAAAAAAAGCCACGCAAGTCGCTATTCTAAATGCTAATTACATGAGCAAAAAATTGGAGAAATATTACAAGACACTGTACAAAGGAAAGACAGGATTGGTAGCACATGAATTTATTTTGGACGTACGAGATTTTAAGAAAACGGCAAATATCGAGGCTGTAGATATCGCTAAAAGATTGATGGATTATGGTTTTCACGCTCCAACAATGAGCTGGCCTGTATCTGGTACATTAATGATTGAACCAACCGAATCTGAAGACAAAAAAGAACTGGACAGATTTTGTGATGCTCTGATTCGTAAGAATATTATTTTATTACAAATTTCTTCTTTTTTCTGTTTTAAGAGATATCAATGAATATCCAGAATTTTTGTCTTTTAGATATACGACAAGAAATTGATGACATAGAAAGTGGTAAATTAGACGTTATTAAGAATCCATTGAAAATGGCACCACACACTCAAGAGCAAGTGATATCAAGTACGTGGGATAGACCATACTCACAAGAATTGGCAGCGTTTCCAGCTGTAAGTTGATATTTACAGAGCTTGATATTTACAACTAAATAAATAATAAATCATGCATATATTTGTAGCCATTTGTAAGAAGAAGTAAGAAGATTTGGCCGAGTGTTGGAAGGATAGATGATACATATGGAGACAAAAATCTATTTTGTACATGTCCTCCTGTCTTACCAGATTAATAAGTAGTTTTACTTATTTATCATGTACAGTTAGTTATAGAACTATTTAAATATTTATTGTAATTTTTTGTACAAACATATTATTTATATAAAGTTTCATATTTTTATAAGCAGACAAAATATATGTAATAAAGATCTGAATCTAAATTTCTTTTTTCTTTTTAACAAAAAAAGCTATATTATTTAATTACTATCCTTAATGTAATGTAACTATGGGTATTCAGGTCATCGATATATTTACATTGTACATTAATCGATTATGTTCGCAAACTTTGTATATATATATTACAAACCAGGCATAAGATATGCAATATTGTCCAGTATTTGCGAAAGTGTTTCATGTTTAGCTCCATTAGTTTCTGGTACCTGTTGCGTTAGACAAATCAAGGGACCCAGTGCGCAAAGCAGAGAATCCAGTAAGACCGACAGACTGCCTGATACTGCTATTTGTCCATCGTGTTCCTTTAACCGTTCGCCAATAATCGTTAAACTTTCACCAAGAAGCTTAAGATGAGCAGCCACGTCGATTGGTTGAGTACCGACGACTTTATACATTCCTGTTCCTATGACCGGTTCGTTAACCAAATCTTTCCCAATTCGATTTGACGGCGGCGACACCGGAACATTTCCTACAACCGAGGGTAGACCTAATTGAATTGTTTTTTTGGAACTAGCAGGCTTTTGTTCTTTTCCATTACCTGTAATACAAAAAAACAGGGAACATAAAATGTTACAATATTATCGTGTTATTCGATTTGCCTATCTCTATACGAGATGCATGCATACCAAACAAGTGATAATAAGATATCTACCATATAATTCTTGGAGACATAAAAACAATATATCTGAGAAACTTTTGACTAATACGCGTGCACGAGAAGCAAATCAATATAAATAAACTACCACATAACTTTCAGAGATGTACTTAAAAAAAATAATGTAACATGAGAACCAACAAACCCACCAATTTTATTAATGAATTTTTTTCGCGAAGCAGGCGGCGGCATTTTCCAAACAGGCTCATCTTTACTCGCAGGTAAAGAATGAGGTTTCGCTGCTAAGCGTTTTGCGCGTCTGCGCCAGTTATATTTTTCCAGATTTGGTACTGTAGCCCATAGTTCTCCTAACCGTTTAGAAATTGCTGCAAAATCTACAAAAAGCAACGTTTCACGAATAACATTAGCATCGGTTTTCCAATTCGATCATACATAGTATGGAGAAACAAGTGAATCTTATATACCCATATAAGGACATTGCTCTAGTAATTCTTGTCTAATTTCTTTAGCCCACAACATGTATGCGGTAAATCTTGTTTTCTGAAAATATCATCGAACTGTGAAATAATCATCCCCTTAGTAACTTTCATGTGTACATACCCCTTTGTCTTTACGTTGTGCCTTCATTCTACCTATTATTTTGCCATCTTTAATAATTAGTTTTTTCTTACATTTCTCAAGCATGTACAAACTATTCGCTTGTGAAGGTGTTTCTTGGCCAGGTGGTTCAAGTTTTCTAAACCCTGCTTCTCTATCATCTATCATAAGAGGATCTACATCATCATCACTTCCAGAATCCATACTATATCTTTCATCCTCGTTCAACCCAGAGGGATCATCTGATTCTGATCCTGAAGACTGCCCCTCATTATCTGACAATGTCTCTTGTTTAACTCTTTGTTGTCCAGAGCTAGAATTTGAATTCTTCCTTTGCCTTCCGCCACTTGTATGTTGAATTGATTGATTTGGTGATATACATTGTGACTCATATCTGTCCAACAATTGTTGATTTTGTAATTGCTGTGCTTTCTGACGTTTGTATTTGTTATCCGTAAAATCATCTGGTGACTCAAAGTCAACGAGTTTGGAAGATTTCTTTCTCACACGGCCACTGCGGGAGATACCCGTGACCTCTAGATCTGAAAGATAAAGCGGACTGCACCTTGCCAAGAAAGAGAAAGGGACCAAAATACTTTGTAAGATCTAACTACCACTCTCATAACATCTGTGATTCAAGATCATTACTTGTATGCAAACATATTTTACATCAACAGTATAAATGGATATCCACTTTTGTTTACTGCTATTTATGATATAAATTATAATTTTCCTGATATATTTTGAAATTTTTTTGAATAAATGTGTTTGGTAACCAATTGTTAGATCTCGTGGACGCGTATCATGTGTCATATAAATTTTATTATATATGTATACAAAGAATTTCCTCTATATCTGATATGGATAAACATATTGCTGTTTGGAATGAGCGTGACGAGTACTATCATCGTTTGAGGTTATGAGTATTACGAGGTAATTAAGACCGGTTCGAATAAAATTTT
Organism: Heterotrigona itama; assembly: GCA_903986555.1. Classification (NCBI taxonomy): domain Eukaryota; kingdom Metazoa; phylum Arthropoda; class Insecta; order Hymenoptera; family Apidae; genus Heterotrigona; species Heterotrigona itama. The sequence goes on from CAJDYZ010008412.1 coordinate 8,669, forward strand.
ATCATTTCTGTGTAATCGTGTTTTCTCATTGGCGTCTGTTTGTTTCGTTAAATTTCTCAAATGCGTAAAAGAAACCTGATCACGGATAGATTGTATACACATCATTAGTTCAATGATTCTCCGCTACGGACAAAAGCGCTAGTAACCAAAACGCAAATTGGAGTAAATATTGCCAGAAAAATTGATAAATTTGCTACGAACGCGCGCAAATCATGCGAAATACTGCAAGCGATACGATCAAACAAGCAACTGATCTACCAAATATGTTTCCCTACGTAATAAAAGCTGATCTCACCGTCATTCTTCTGACGTTTCGGTGTCACGAACATATCCATAGCGTTGTTTCGTTGTTCTGGGAGCTTGTTGCGCCGCGGCGTTTTCTCAGATTTCGCGGGCTTACGAATATTGGCGCGCATCACGCGCTAATAAGTTATCGCCTCCTTGATGCAAACACATCTGTCAAAAATTTCTGCACTGTTTCCAGCAACAAGCTCGTCTTCAAGTCTTCAAATTTGTTTATTTCCGAGACGATTTTAAAAACAACTGCTACGAAGAAAACCACAATGCACTGCGCAGCGTGAGTCATGCATTCAGTATGCAACGCGCGAAATTCAAAAACGAATTTCATTTTCTTACTCGTGCAAAGCACAAAGTTTTAAGAATCGTATAAATTTTTCAATTTTCCAAGGAATAAAAATTAATTTAATAAAAAGTAGTTTATATTAATTAAAAAAATAAGAAAATGTATATTGTAAAAAAATGTATTATTTACATTAATTAGGACGTTTTTTGCAATTAAATAATATAAAAAGATTTAAATATCATCCTCTTGCTGCCAGCCATCTTCGTCGGACAAAAATCTTCTTTTATGACTGGTGTTCATATAAGGCCTCAATGCCCATTCTGTATCAGCTGCAGTTTCTGCATCTAAAGTACCTAATTTGATTTCATACAATTTCAGTTGAAACCTGGGGCCAACTTCTGTCAGTTCAACGTCTTTTCCACGAAGTCTTTTATACGTGTGATGACGAAAAGATATATAATCATCATGATTAGCAAAAGTGATTATTCTTTTGCTATCTTCCTTTGGTACTGGGAATAAATATTTTAGAATACTCATGACGCGTTCACCCAACTTTGTTTTGAAATTGTGAAATATAAGATGAGGATATTGCTCTGACATAGTTCCAATATCAGGAATATCATGCCTCATAATAACATCTGATATTGTGAAATATGCAGTTGGCCCATAAGGTAAGTGACATATGGTAAGAGAATTAGGTACACCTCTATGTTCGTGCACTATTATAAAATCTGTAACGTCGTTTGCTCTACAAGCATGTATCAATTGTTTCATCTCGTACTTTCCTCGATTCATTCTTTGAGAATTGGGAAATATCAAGCGCAATTCTTTGACAAACATCTTCAATCTGGAACTTGGATCGCGGGATGTAGTGATCACAATTTTTGGATCTTCAACTCCTGCCCATCGATACTCGTCATCTTCGTGAGATCCCACAGTTCCTCCCATTTCTGTTCCAATAGCAACAGCCATTTCTGGCCCAGCATCTTCCCAAGCTAATTGTTTCTGTATGTTCAAAGCATCTTTCCTTAGATCTGGATGTATGGGTATATTCTGTTCCAGGCTACGTTTAAGTTTCTCTTTTTTCTCTTGAATGCTTTTCAACTTGTCTTGAACAGATTTTCTATAAAGATACTCTCTGCGGAGTCTCGCTTGTCTTCGTAACATTTTAATCTTTTGTTTGGTAAAGTAATTAGTAGATTGGTTAAGTAGAGAATAATTATTTAAGTAAACAGACACTTGGGCAAAGAATTATAGGTTATACGAATCTTACACGTGTCCACATAACGTCAAGAATAATTCCGACGTCAATGCGGGTCTTACGCGTACTAAATTCTCTATCTTATTCCAACTCTAATGTCTCTCTTTATTGGCAAACATGATGCGAGATTTAGGCTCCATCTGGTGTTGAGTTCCCGCAATTCACGGGAACATACATATATGTTTCATATCTTCAATTTTCAATGGTCGCAGTAGCTGCAGCTAATTAAAGAAACGTTGATGATCTTACTTAATCTTAATTAGGTTAAAAGCTGCGCTGGTCATAGTTTGTTTTAGAATGGGTAACTATTTCAGTACCTGTATAGAATTTCCAAGCGTTTGGGATCAAAATTTATATTGTAAAATTATAGTAGGCTATTAGCGTAAATCTGATTATTATAATATAAAAGTTCTCTTTATTTCAAATTTTCCCTCCCTCTCACCTTCCGCGCATTGCGCCTTCAGCTGCAGTATTTCAATCTACGTGATAAAATTGACACAATAATAAAATTTATTTTATTAAGTTTTTATTACCAAATTAATAAAATAATTATTAAATTTACTGTAACTATTGAATTTATTGTAAATCAATAAAGTTTTAATGGACTGGATTTTCTTATCCAGTCGATAACGTGATTGGTGGAGCTGTTGGTGACGAGCCAATCACAGTGCCTAAGATGATGCTGTATCTTTAACGAATATTTCGAAATTAGTTTCTAATTTCTCGCGTTCAAGTGAAGATCGTTCGCGTGCACTAAGTCATAAAAACGTGTTTTATATTTGAATTTGTGCTTTAATTTATGTTGATAGTGAAAGTAAGTTTCTTCTTTTGTTAATTAACTATTAACTTGATAATTAACTATTATAATTTACTATAAATAATTAATTCTCATTGATCGATCAAATACTGTGAACAATCATGTCGTCTTTATTATTAAATATCATTCGAAGCATACGTGCCTAAAAAAGAAAAAGTTTTATTTATACAATTATAATCAAGACAACTTATATTACAATAAATGTAATATATAAATAATTGAATACTTTCGATACAGGTAAAATTGCTTTTGCTTTCGAATAAAATCAAAAAGTTATGATGCGATTTAATTACGCGCGAAATTTGAATGTGATTGTGAATTGATGAATAGTCAGTGTTACCAATGTTCGCAATATCTATTCAGAGTATAGAATTGACGCCGCACTTCATGTCATTCGGTATAGGAATATATTCAAATCAATGTCAAACTGATATATATTAATTGCTGAAAATATTTTCGCATTTCGTTTTTTTTATAAATGGAAGGAATTCTATTCGTGCACGAATCTTCATTTCTAAATTATTTCGCGACGGATTAATTTATTGTTGGAAATTATTTTGACTGATATTTATAGCTATGTAATATTTTCATTCTTATTTTGCCACTATTCATATCTTCATTGCTATTAATTTATTTTAATTAATGTAATACGGTTTTATTTATTTTTTTTTCTTTGATCGTCTTTTTGATAAACATTCAAGACGGCATTTGATCTTGATCGTTTCATTTGTATACAATTTATTTCTTTTATACATTTATTAATAAAGTTCTGATTCTTTTTTTTGTATAGATTATTGGTTAATTGCACGGAAAACTTCAAAGAATTAAGAGGAACGAAAAAAGACGCCACGATGATTAGTGATCCGACAGCTTTACATAAAGGTGTGGTAATACATATTTCTACCGAGTTTTTTTTTTCAATTTATTTGTTTATTTCCTCTTTCTATGGGCCATTTGGTAAAATTTATTTAGCAAGCTTTCCATTTAATCGACATACGTTTTTAACAATCAGATTGAAATACGTTCTGCATATTATGCAGGACTGTTTAACTGCGTACCATATTTGATTAATACGAAGTACATTGATCAACGGAATTTTTAAAATAAAATTAATTAATATTAAAATAATATTTCACATTTTTTTTTTCAGATTTGAGCAGATTGGGTCACAATAATGGTAAGGTCACATATATTTTTTTTTCTCTGGTCATTCAATGATGAATTGACCGTAGAATGAAGAATCTAAATCGGCATGGATGATTTTTCTGCACATTTGATTATGCATTTAATTAGTATCAGTATGAAATAATCTTTCGTATAGAGTTATAATTATAATTTAAGATTTAATTGAATATTGATCTTTAAATTTAAATTTTTCGTATCAAAGTTCATTTAATTAAAGTTCATTTTGTTTGTTTCACATAAGTGAATTTACAAGAATACATACATTTTTTATATAAAATTAGAAAATTTCTATATAAAAGGAAGATTTACACTTCTATATAGTGAGTTTAGGACAATTTTATTATTTGATATAAATTACATTATAATACATGATAAATGACATACAAAAGCATTGAGTATCTAGTTTAGCAAATGAATGTCTTCATATGGTTGAATATAATTCTAATTATTGAATATAATTCTAATATTCACTGTAAAAAATCATAGAGATCTCAAAAATCGTGTTAATTTTCTTGAATATTGGTATTTCACATCATGAGACAAAATTTTGTCTGTGCTTATGCTTAGGCAATGGTTGTGAACTATAATCACCTAGTCTGTGCTACCATCATATTGGTCAATAAAGTTTCATGAGATATAAAAATAATAAGGTACCCAAAAAATTCATTAAATATGAAGTTTATTCTGCTCGTCGTTAACAATTGGTAAGATAAATTGGTCGATAAGATAGGTAATTTTACCGTCTCCGAAGGTAACTTATTTATGTTGGTAACAAGTTATCGACGTATCTAAACAGCAATTAGTTTCAAATATCGATGTTAGATGCCACATCAACCACTTCTTTCAAATTTATAGAAAAATTTAGATAAGGAATAAATTGATTATAAGTATATATATAAATCGTTTTCAAATTTTCTTCTCAACTAATTAAAAAGTAAAGATGGAAATTAGAATATCCAATACACCAATAAAAGCTTGTTCATTGCTGATTTGTGGGAGGAGACGTAGACTTTTTTTCGTCCGTGACGCGGTTAATTGCAACCAGCTTGCAATTTCGCTGATGTCTCTTTGATCGAGCCGCCAGCTCGCTACTTCTCTCGTCGGAATATGATTTTTCAAGCTGCGCTTAATCAGCGACGAACTGTGAATCACAACGACAGAGTCATTCTTTGTAAGTGCGCAACGTTCGTCGTAGTTTAATCAACTCGTTCTGGTGTACGGGCGAGAGTTTCGAGTTTCCTTCGACGAAACGAAATGAAACGAACCGAACCGAACCGAACCGAACCGAAGCGAAGCGAAAAGAAATTCGAAAGGAAAAAAACAAAAAAAAAAAAAAGAAGAGAAAA
>CAJDYZ010008413.1:16391-40258 GCA_903986555.1 Heterotrigona itama
CAACTCATAGAATGTGTGGTAAAAGAAACGCTAATAAACGGAGATTAAAATGCATTTTCTATTAGCCAATAGCTTGATTATTAAAGATTTGAATTTATTAATAATGAACTAATAATTAGCATACTTGCAATAGTATACTAACCAAGCCATGTACATATCCTATTAAGATCAAATCCAGAATGCAAGCTATTACTTGCACAGAAAAATAGGAGATTTGGGAGAATTAACAAATTTAGATTTGGATATTCAAATAAATCTTTCTTTTTTTATTACATGACTTCCTCAATTAACGAATGACGTAAGAGAAAATAGAAAAAATGAGTTTACTACAAAGTAGTAAATATTAGTAATATTTGTTTCATTTTCCAATTTAATTTGCGTATTTTATTTTATACTCCTACTCCTTTCCTACATCCTAAGTATTATAAATAATAACACTTGATTATACATGCGTTACTTTACCATTGGTTTACTATCGAAAGAAATATAGTTTTTTTTTTTTTGAAATTATCGTAATTACTATTCTTTCACTTTATTCCTCTGTAGTAAAGTTATAAAACCTAATTTATGATCAAGTATCATATGAAAATTTTCACAATATTAAGAAAAGAGACTTATTTGTCGATTAAGGAGCTCATATAATTTTTTTTACATTATTCGCGTAACACCTTTCGCAATATGTCCATGCAATATTTACCTTTTTCCATAAAAATAAAATCTTTTTACAATATTCTAGTTTAATTTTTATATCAATTTTTGTTCTATACAAAAATTCTTACGTTTATATTTGTCTCCCTATTTCTTTTTTTTTGATAATTGAGGTTCTACGATTTGAGTCAAGGATATAAGGAATCATTCATCACATTTCTTTAATCATTTTATTTCAGTTTATCCTCTTGGAGTTCAAATTTTATATTTGATAAGAAATCCGAAATCAGATACTTGGCTCCAAGTATAAATATTCGTATTTGATACCTAGATTCAAATTCCAATTTAGATTTCGAACAATCACGAGTAAAGTAGAACTCTCTTGTATGAGGCTTTATCTTTTGAATATCTTAATGTTCAAATGTTATATTGTTAAAACAGAATGTCTGATAATAACTAGAGCATCTGCTAGCAGACACTTTACTCTGATACAACATATTCATTGTAATAATTGTTCCAATTCAAACGTTCTTAGCGACATTAAAAAACTTTTTTCCATAACTACAATTCACTACCATTTGAATCCTTCTTTCAACAATGGTTCCTCAAAATTTGTTGTACGATCTTTTTCTACGAAGTTAACGAGATAATTTAAAATATCGATAGTTTTTCATCGCGTGTTCAGAGAGTTTCTGAAGTGGAGTGCACCTCTGAAGGAATCTTAGACTTGTTGTCAGTGTCTTGCAGAGAAATACTGAATTCTACAAATGTATTGAGAAGCTAGATCGAGTGCAAAAAGAATAGAAAGACAAATACGAGAAGTAAAATAGATGTCTGAACGGTGGAGATCCGCTAGACCTCCACGTGCGTGCTGCTGGGTTAAGACGAGACACTCGAGTAAAACACGGCTTATTAAAACACGGTGTATCGTTAGTATTAAAGAGTTCCCGAGTGGCCCGAGTGATTCGCACAGTCTGAAGTAGCCGGAAAAGTGGGATCAACCGTGGCACTCGTAGACCGTTTAAACGAGCAACGGTCGATGGATGGCAATTTGTAACACGACTTGGTTGTGCATTTCCATGAGGATCGCATGCCTCGTTTATCCGCAATCGTGATCGCATCGGTATCGTGTGCACGCGCGGTTAACACGGTAAGAAGCGAAGCGGACGAGCATTTCACCGTTTTTGCGCGATCACGATTGTGGAATGCAGACTGGCACTGCGCGCCCCGATGTATCGACGTATGTATTCGCAACACGTGAAACAGCATCGCGTCACAACCAAGTAGAGAAATTAGCGGGGCACCCCGAACTCTCGCCTCGACATGATCGATATCGAAATGTCTGCTCGTCCTATTTAATCTTTTGTTACATACTCATATCCGTGAGAGATTAGTTCCAAGATATCAATATTCACGAATACTAGCTTGTTATATGCATTTTCTTTTTAAATTATGATATGATTAATAAATGGATGCTAATTAACGATATTATTATCGCAAGAATGTGTTTTGAAATTCTTACTATAATTGTCCAAATTCCAAATCAATCGAAGATATTTATATGTTTTATACGTCACAAACGTCATTTTTTAAAATTTACCTACAAACTTACGAACATATATGTGTCCGTTTTTTTTTTTTTATATATTATACGTGTATTTTTCGTGCATAAAAAGTTGTACGTGTCTTTCGCATATTTTACGTGGATAAAAGTGCGCATTCTGGCGATAAGAATCGAGAAAAGCGCGGGTGAGACAGTCGCGTGAGAGAAAGTCGACCGAACAGACCGTTCATTTCCCTCGGTCCACCGAGACTCGAACTGCAAATCAATAAACTGCAGATTAAGGAATTTCGATTTGAAAGTCAATCGACTCGTTCGACGCCAGACCAGTTTTTGCGAACGGGGGGGAAAGGACGAAAAGAAGGAAGAATGGTGGGGAGAGCGTTCGAAACCGCGAGAAGCCGATCGCAAACGTCCCGGCCTCCTCGCGATCGATCTTTCGCGTGTCCGCGACAATTTGTCGGCGGCGCGAAGACGAGGGACGCTCGTTATGAAAACTAAATCCAGCCGGTTGAACCAGCATAAGTTTCTCAATGCGAAACTTGCAGTGCTCGAACATCGACACATCTCGCCTTCGTAGCCTTTGAGGGGATTATTTCGCTAATTCCTCAGCTTGTCCGCGGTATTTACCCGTCATCCTGTTTCTTCTTCGATACGTTTCTGTAGCCATAACAAGAACTTCGTAGAAGCAGGATCTGTCTCTCGATCGGCAGCATCGGATTATAAGCTAGACGTGTTGTTGCGTTATCATTAGTTTATTTCACACATCACCACGGATCATGTTCTCGTCCGCGGGCTTTGTATTCAGAGGCTATGTTACGAAGTAATTGCTAATCGATAGCAGAGCTACGTAAAATGTTTGAAATATGTATTTCATTATTTGGCATTTTCGCGATTATGCTCCGAAACGAATCGGTCATCTGATATTCGCAGATTAAAAGAGAAACAATTTGTCTAGAGATGAGATATTCAATAAGAAGTAAAATCACTATTTTATAACGAGTCTTATGGCAAGTTTATTTAATGAAACCAAGGATCGAAATTAAGTTGTTAAGTTGTTTTCGTTCTTAAAAAAATTTTGTCCGAATTTATATATTTTGTATAAAAAAAATATCTGTTTTCTGCGGAATTTTTATAGAAAAAAGTGTTACATTTAGGTACACTTCTTTTGAATAGATATTTTAGAATCTGTATAATAAAGCTATTGAAGAACATTTGATTAAAAATCCATTCTTACACTCATAGTAGTATTATTCATTGAATAACATTCAATGTTAGAATTTGCTACAGATATTGAAAATTTTCCTCAGAAAAATATTTATTTTTATATTGTACAAGTTTTATTGTATTTGAATTTTTTTAAAGAGTTTTTGGACTTGTAATGCGAAGACATTTCTTTAAAAAAACAATGCAATAACTACTTTGTCACTTTTCTCCAATTTCTGTCTTGTGGAGTTAATCGATATGATACGCGAGCGGCTCGGAAGGTTAAAAAGTTCAAACGACGAAGACCGACGTATGAAACGGAGACACTGATACCTCGAATAGATCGAATTCTCGATAGGGAGGCCATGGTACCGGAAGTGTAGACGACGTGGCGCGACGATAAATCAGTCGAAAAACAAGGAACAAGTTCTCGTAAGAGAAACGGAGCGGATCGTTGGGACGATTTGCCACGCGACGAGGTTTTGGAACGAAATGGAACGGAGAGTTACGTGTAAATCGAGCTCGATCGAGATTTCGCCGGTCGTGCAGCGAACGAGGCTCGCGCGGGAACAGCGGACCAGGCCATCGAGGAGGATCTAATTACAGGGTTGTGCTTCTTGCCGTAATTAATCGCTACGACCCGGAAGATTTATGTCCAGCTCGCGTAAGATCGTCTTCCCTTGTTTCCCGTGGTCGTCGACCACTGTTTGTCTTTCGATCGGTTAAAATCGTTCGCGACGACATCCGATTTCACCCTCGGGGCAACGTCGTTTTATCGTTGAACGCGCAATCACTTGAATTATCCGCAATTACCCGCCTCAGCGTTAATTAAGGACAATTTTCTTTGGTTCTGCCAGCTGGTCTCATTCAAACGTTTATGATCGTATAATAAACGTATAATAAACCCTGCTCGTTCTTCAACCCTGCGAGTGTTTAAAACTGCGTTCAGATATGTTATCGTACTGTATCATGAATAAGAATAAGAAATATCACGGTAAAGGAAATGTAGATAGTGCTTTATTATTATACCTCATGATTCTTTATTTCGGAGATTCCAACGAATGTCGATAAGAAAGTATTTATCTCTTGAACGAATTCGTGATTGATCGTGAATCGTGATTCTCATCTATTTGACTGAAATGTAATGAACGAATGAACACTGGATATCAAATTTAGACAAATTTGAGAACTGGTTTTGCATCGAACTTCGTTACCATTAAATACATAAGTACACGTGTATAATAGTAACAAGAGTAACAAATGTGAATGCACCTTAATTCGTATCAGAGTACAGATAATCTTGTAATTATAACTAATATAAATATATCAAAAAGTATACGTTTAAAGACAAGTGCATCCTTAATATGTTATATCTTCTTCATTTAATGTTAAGTTTTCAGACTTTAACTTACCTAAGCATTAACTTATTTTAACGCTCTCAAATCCCAGATTTGTAGTTTCACAAATGATAGCTCTAGCTGCGACTAGCACGAAGTTAATCTTTATGCAAAACACTTGCGGATGCTGCGCTTTAATCTCTTCGCTATAGCGAGATTTTTCGCGAAGCGAGTGCTTCTGTACGGCAAGGTCTGTGCAATAATAATGGAATTTATATCCGGCGAGGCTTTACACTACCTAATTACATTAAAGTAGATTAGAATTTTAAAACTGCAAAAATGAGTGAATTAAAATTTGTTTTATAACGACTTTGAGAAATATAACAGTGCATACAGCTCTGTTTAACTGAGAAACAAGTGAGGCCTATCGTTTGAAAAGATGACATGTGCGAAGGTTACTATAGTGGCGTACATTGCCAAAAAATGGCACACGCGGAAGCCAAGAGAATAATCGAAAGCGAAAAAGCCTACACCTCCTGACGCGTATAGAAAATCCTGTACAAATCTATGGAAAGTTTTCTTCGGCATCCGGCAAAAGCGGATAGAAAGCGAGCGTAATCCGCGTGAACGATCGAAATAGAGTCGGAAGGAGGAACGACGATGCAACGACGATGGAGTGAAGATTCTTGGAGTTTGCGCAGAGCTCGAACCGGCGCGGCTGGTAACAACGCGTTAATATTAGCGACGCTGGAATCCCGGCGAAGAGGGTGATCGCTCCAACTGCCAGAGGGACAATGAATTTCCGGTTAGCTTTGTACGTCCGAGTGTAGCGACAATGTCCTCATTGTCCTGCGTGGCTTGCATAAAGATGCGCTGCCGTGCCGCGGTTCTCTTTCCCTTTGTCTTGCAAGTTACTTAGAAGCCTTGGGATTTCGCCCTAACGCGAGTTTTCACCGATCGAAATGTCTCAAATCGATGAATGATCCCCAAGATTCTTAGAGAGTAAATTAAAATTTAGATCGCGGTGGAGTTAGTTATTATAACGTGTGTGTGATATTTAATTAGTTCGTTTTGAATAAGAGGCTAGAATAGAACTTTCTTGTTTCTCACTCAAGGAGTGCTTGAATGTTTTTGTTCCTCGTGTTGTTCTTTTATAAAATGTCGTACTATTTTGCAGGACTGGGAAGATTTTTGGAACAGATAGATAGAAATAAATATTTCTACTTTCTCGAGTGACGCACATGTATCTTGTCATTGCAGGTATCGATTTTTTTCGATATCAAGAAGAAAATTGTGATAAATAATTTAAAAATTGAGGTTTAAATCACTTATATGCCAAATTAACGGAATCAGATTACTTTGAAGTTATCTGAAGTAAATCTGAAGTTGATTAAGTCAGTTGTCGCGATGTCGTATTCGTTTTGCTTGTTTTATTTTCTCAGCCAGCTAAATAGTCAGCTACACCGTAACCTAAATCTGATCATTATATTTTTAGCTTTTATGTAGCTAATAAACTCTTTATCTGCTGTAAGGCAGACTTTCGTTACCTATGACGAATGAAAATAATAATAATAATAAAATAGGAAGAAAGTAGAATATAAATAGCCCGCCATTTAATGAAAAATGATCGAGATACCGATCGACCGTCGCGATACATACTCGGAAGAAACAGCCACTTCGTGTGAATGGAAACGTTTCTGTATCTATTCTTCCATCGATTGTTGCACAATTGTCTTCGCCTGTTACAAACGTGTCGAGCTGTTCCTCGCGCGACTATTTCTCTGCCGATTGGTCAATCTCAATTCCTGTCTATCGATTTCAGGCCCGTTAATCTGTGTGTAATCTTGTTACGAATTGAAAAACGATCCGTGTCGCGAAATTGAAAGGGCGCGGCCCGTGTGAAACGGAATGTCTTTGAAACGTGTAAAACCACCAGCGTTGTAAATTATTCCTGAGCGACTGTAGCTCATTCGATAGTCGCAATGTAATACGGGAGAGTTTTTATTTGAGCATTTGTATCTGAAATAATCTCAAACGGTAATAGCTTATCTTTTACATCAAATGTAAGTCGATTACAGACACGTGATTATGCGAACGTGAAAGTTATTGACCTTTTAATTGGCGAGGCAACTTACCAAAAAGCGTATTTTGTACGAGTCGTGACAAACGAATTACGACGAGTCGAAATAATTTACATTTTACGCGAAACAAAAATGAAAGAGTACCAAAAAAAAAAAGGTAAATTTCTACTTTTGGCTTTTAATATTTCGTGTGTGTGTGTGTTTTTTTTTAAATAAAACGTAAATAAAAAAAAATACTAGATCTCATATTCCTCAGTATGGATGATCGAAAGAACATGTAGAGCTATTCGAAACAAAACGAGAAGAAAAGGAAAAATAGCCAAAATTGGGAAAAGCTGCTAAACTAGAAATTTACCAAAAAAAAAAAGTCTAAATTTATACATGTCGACTTCAAAGTTCCTTGACGCGTTAACTCGTCTTGCGCGCTGGAGGAGCATTTTTCCAATGACGAATTAACTCGTCATTCCTCGTTAAAATGTTGATGTCGCGAGGACGATGCATCGATATTTGTTGAATGAAACGATCGAGAAAGAAGTAGATTATAGTTCTCTTATTTCGGGTAAGATAGATAGGTTTCGTGCACGAGGTGATTGGGATGGCGTCGAGCTACCTCGACGGGCTCGTTAAAGCGACTCGGCCCTCCGGCAGTTCGTGTTCACTTTCTGGACATTCGAAGGTTACTTAGGAACTCGGTTGCGAGGTAGTCACCGATCCTAGTGTACTATTTTCCGACGTCGGATCTTTGCACTCGGCGTCCCACCGCGCGAGGAACTTTAACGTCGCCTCGAGCTGACTCACGGAATATCTTCGGAACCTGGCGAATGCATTTGGAAGCACCGACCGAGTCGGAGGAAAGTGGTTTCGGCGCAGAATATATATTTCGCCGTAGAATATATTCTCGTCGCGATATACTCGCCTCGGAGCCTCGATTATCTTCTCAGTGAATCGACTCTTCTTTTCCCTCTACGACTTTTCTCCCCTCGTAATCGACCGTATAGAATCGCGATGTGATGCGCAATTTCGCGACCGGTGGTCCGATACTTGTCAGAAAATGTCATTCCCTCGGATTGCTCTCCGTTTCGTTTTGCTACTTTTTTCTGGTTAGGTTGATTGTAACACTAAACCTTGCTTGTACAAAGAAAACTTGTATAAAAATGAACCAGATACAAGGGCATTTTCTTGAAGAATAATCTAATATATATATTTATTTATATTATACATATTTTGCTAACAGCACGATAAGTGTTTTCGTTTCACGAGAAAATTATAGCAAGGTCAGTCTCGTTTTTTTAAACGGAATATCGTGTCGTTTTATCAGTGCTGGCTGATAACTGTCGGTGAGGTAAGTTCAACAACCGGCGATATCCGGCGACACGAAATTCATCCAGACTGAATTTTCAAAAAGTTTCACCAGCTTCGCGCTCGCTTCGTATTTTACATGAGTCATTGGAACGTTACAATCAGGTTGTAATTGGGTATGTGAATAGCTCAATCGGCGCGGTTCGGTGATAGTTCCCGTACTTTTCCTTACCTCGGATCGCAATCGGATCGTAAATTTCAACGAATGAACCTGCACTTGCGTCTTCGAGTTTATCGTATCCCATGCAGCAATCTTTTAGATCGAACCCGTTCGTTCGATTCGCCAGACATTCGAGGAATCTCCCGAGCGCGCGGGAAATCGCTTTCATGGGCCGCGTGCTCGTAACTCTGGCGTTTAGAAAGTCGTTCCAATTAATTTCGGGTTCTATCGGATCCAACGGATCGAATCAAAGAAATTTAATCTAATTCAATTCACTTGCCGCGTATGGAGCTTTCATAGTAACAACATATTACCTTGTAGATATTTGTAATATTCAGTAATATATATTTTGTTCATAGCGTGCAGTCTAACAACCATTCACTAGCAATTCAGGTCTATTCGATTTCTGAGCTTATTAATTTATGATGCAATTTCTAACAGTTTACGAGAAGAAATAGTCTCGTACGAATTCGTCTCAAATGTTGTCGTATTATAAAAAAAGTTCAATTGTTTAAAAAAATTAATTTAACCCTGAAGTTTTCTTCCCCACTCAACTTGCAAAAAAATAGTTTATACTACTCAGGATGTGACAGGAAACACTTTTTTGATAAGTCCAATATTTTGACACATACGGATAATATAAAATCCACAGCTTAACAATAACTGTAAGATAAAAATAGCGTAAGAGATATTTTACGTACAGATAATTTAAAATACAACCTAACAGTAACTATAAAATAATAAATTGCGTCTATACATAAATAACTTGAAAGTACGTAAGTGGAAGAGGTCAACGTTCTATGAAATGATTACAAAATGCTGTTATTTTTCTTATCAAAACCTTCAGACCATGGAACAGTTTAGTGATATCATAACACGTTATAATAATTGAACTGTTCCGTCATTATATGACTCAACTGACTATTTTAACAATAGAAGGATATTATGCATAGGATAAATTATTTCTAATGAGAATTGACTTGCACTGAGTAGCTTCTAAGCTCTATCTAGCAATGAAATATCCAAAGTTAGAATTGAAAAGAGCGAAGAACTTGATTCATCAAATTGACGATGAAAACGTCAGAGAATAAAGTAATTGCCATATGCAATGGTTCTTGTATCTAGATCAAGCCAATCGAACTTACACGAGATGAATAGCAAATAGAAAAGAGAAAATAATAATTAACCGAATTTAGTAAGTTAGCACAATCGGTTTTATCGTTAAGAATTTTATGCAAAAAGATAAAATCACGCATGATTCTCCTCTTTCCCAATGAATGAAGTATAAGTTGATCTATCACAGATCGATAGCCATGATCGTCGAACGACAAATGTATGTTGCACTCCTTCAAGAAGATTACCTCGAAATCGTTGAAACCGAGATATTCTGCCATTCTCCGTGATCATCGGTGTTCTTTATTTTAAATACATCACTCCAAACAGCTAGAACGACGCGTTAATGGACGTCAGGTCTTGGCTATCATCAAAAAAGTCTCGAACGAGTGGTTCACGGACACTGTGTGGCAACGATAAATCATGTGTGAGATGCTTTCCTCTTCTTCTCGCTCGCTTTGTCGTGCGATCGATTCGCGCAAACCACTTAATGAACAGGACAGGTGTGCGTGAGAGTTAAGTGGCATAAGTGAAAATGTATGAATGACACGGAGAAGAGGGTTCGGCTCTAATGGGAATCCTTGATAAGTCCGCGCGAACGAAACGATATCCTTTTTTCGCAAAAGCGGCGTGGATTTAACCGCGTTCGTGGTTCATTCACCACGGACGACTCGAGACGACTCTCGTGTTCGCATAAGCGAGAGTTTAACACTTTCTCGACGGATGTGTTGCGTGTAAGAGATATTACAACCATCGTTATAGAAATTTTATAAATAATTGTACAATTTTATTATTGTACTGTTTTAATTTAACTGTTGCAATTTTATTAACATACCGTAACAATCTGCCACAATATGATTGACTCCAAAATTAATATTGATTTTAAACAGAGATAATTGTATAAATTTATTTCGTTCAATTATCATTTAAATTACAATGATTTAGATTATAAAATTTATAATAATTAATATAATTATAATGATTTAGATTATAGAATTAACAATCTTTTAGGCACTTGAAAGTCTGAAATCAGTCATATCGATGGGTTCGATTAAAATAACAATTATACAACTATTTACAATGAACACAAACTTTTGTAGCGACAGTTCTAATAAATAATACATATTTCTCGCACGCGATTCGAACATCCCGCGGTGAAAGTGTTAAAATTTTTGCCAACCAAAATCCAATATTACACGCACATACGTGTGACGCCCGTCGTGAAAGCATTAAAGCGACTCGACCAGCGAATCACCAGTCATTTTATCACGCGTTGCGCGATGCAAAAAAGGACAGAGATATCCTAAATCCCATGGGAGCCGACGAAAGTCTCGAGCCCTTCGGGGAAGAGAGAGATCATTTGCGGGATATAAAGGTGGCCGGCCTTGGCGGAGCGTAACTGAGCAGCCACGATAGACAGAGGACGAGGACGAGAAGAGAGAAGGGAAACTGTTGTCGATGTGGGCTCGGCTTGAAAGAAAAATTATACGAAACCAGAAGGGGCGTCAGCGCGGGTTTCTTCCCGTACGCACGTGTCCCATGGTGTCATTATCGCCCACGCGCGTTAACTGTACGCGCAATTGAATCTCCCTTGGTTCTCCGCGCGCATTCCCCCTCGACGACAGGGTCCACGTTCGCCCACGACGTCTTCCATCCGCGTCTCTTCCAACCGGACTCTCATTCCACGTGTCCAGGGGAGAGGGATGGTCGATGGGCCGCGAGTTGTAATTAAAGGGCAATTAGTCCTCGTGGACGTAACAAACGATTTGTTTGGACCAACAAATTGGCACGTTGTACCGCTCCAAGCAATTATCGTTTATTACACAAGGTTTAATAAGGTCCTGAATGTTTAAGTGTCAAAGCCGATGAACTAAGAAAAATTGTCTTTTAGAGGAAGTGTTCGTTCCTCCATTTATATATTTATTTACACTTATTGACGTTGTCATCTCTTTTATTATTCATATTCTTGTATCATATGTTTAATGAAAATACTGTTCAAAAAGTCATTTGCAGCGTAACGCAAGCACTACTGGCTACTCTGATTATATAGGTAGATTCATTCTCTGGGGCTGATTGGCAATGAATAAACTTACTGACCGAGCGAGAAAATTGAAACATTTTTTAAAGTTTCTTTTTTCTTTAAAACGGAGCAAATCTCTATAAGATTTTTTCCTTTAGTTTATCGGTTCTCTCTCTACTACATGACGATGTTCGAAATCCGAAAATCTTTACGACTAAACGGCAGATCTTTTTATGCGTAATGAATTTGAAAGTACGGAAACGCATACGAGAAACAAACCTCTGTCTACAACGGATTCTGCTTTTTAAATTGTTTCCAGAAAAATATGAATTTGCATAAAAATCCGCGGCTAGTTTCTCTCGGCCGTTAATTCTGAATTAATCGAAGATCCACGGACGACGGTGAAGATTGCGATCTTCCAACGGGTTAATCGATTGATCAAGCATCGGCGATCTCGCCGCGACGCGTCGGAACGCAGCCAGGGAAAACTGTATGTACGTAATCGGAATTTAAGAGATCGATCGACGAGGAACGGTGATGAACGCCGAACATTTTCTCCGACTCTCTTCAAACTCGAACTTTCCAGATGCATTCCTCGGATCTTTGAATCCGATGGATCAGTTTCACCGTACACGCGTCGCTTCTTCCGGTTCGATTGAAGAATTATCGCGGCGGATTGCGGATTATCGTCGCCGGCACGACGATACGAATCGCGACTCGCAACGGGGGATCGCGGCTCGGCTATCTCGATTTTATTTATACGATTGAGAAAACGTATCTCTTCGGGCTGAAGCGTAGCTGATCGGAAACAAAGCGCGGCCGCTCGGTGGAGAAACGCGAACGAGGCCAGACCAGTACGCGCGCGTGTTTCCTGCCTCTCGCAGGGGATTGTGGGTGCGGAGGAAAGGCGTGGGTGCCTCCGCTATTATGTACCTGACATCGTGACGAGTCCGCGCGAGCCACGAGGAATCGGTAGTTGCTTGGAAAGCAACGGAGAGAAGAGTTCTTGTCGGCAACCTGCTGTTCTCTCGAGTTGGCTTATCCTCTGTTGCAACGTTCCGAGACGTTTGTACTTTTGCAACGTAACCCTATCAGAATGTAACGAACATCCGTTTACTTCGAAAGACTTTGTATATTTTACATGCAAATGGGTGTCCCGCGTTTGAAACAAGTCCCACGCAATTATCTCCTGAATTATACGTTATAGCGAAACATGTTTCGAGTAGAAAACTTACTTTGTTGTCGAAGGGGACATCTTTTGGTGATCGAATTCATCGACCTATCGCATGTCAGCATTTCAGGATTATTCAAAGTCATTTACTGCCTTTCAAAAGTTTTTCCTCTTTCTTATTCGAAATTGTGACCTCGAGCATCAATGACGCACTCGTTCGCTCTATCTTTAAAGGATAGTTGCATTCTCTCTAATGATTTAAGGGGTGTTTCACGTATGATAATTCGATGAACATGTCATGCATAGTTTCATTAAAAAAAAAAAAAAAAAAAAAAAAAAATAGCGGAAGATTAAAATTTATGACCACCATAAAACATCCCCCTTGAAACAGATTAAGTTTTACTTTAAATATTTTTTTTTTTTTTCTATAACAAATAGAATTCCGCAATTTCCGAAAATTTTATGGTTTTCAAGATCTTTTAAGACTTTCAAGACTAAATTTCTCAAAACTTCCTAGTCTTTCAAAACTGTCAAGACCATCAAAATTTTTCCACCGAATTATTTTAAAATTGAGATTGTATGACATTTTATACGAGATTGTAGTCGTCAAGAAATCGGCGATTAATTTAATCGGTAAATAAAATTAATTGAATATTGATTGAAGCAAATTGATCGACGATTGATTTAATCAATTAATAATATTCATCGTCAATTATCAATTGTTAGTTATTACATCGAATTTGATTATAATTTCATTTAAAATTGTAATAAAGCATCGATGATTTTAAGATTAAAATATTTCATCGAAATAAAACATATTTTTGGTTTATATTGTCAAGAGGCATAAAACGATAGCATATGTTTGCAAGCCTAATTAATTTATTTTGAACTCCTTCAAAATTTCTTAGTTAAGAAAAATTTTTATTTCGTTGCATTAGGCATTAATATTTCAAGCTTGTGGACTTACAGAAGCTTTATCATGTCTTTATACATTATTGCAAAATATCTTGACCTTTAGTCGTACACAGAAAACGCTAATTTCACAATAAAAAAAGCAATGTCAGCAGTTTAATCGTTAATAAGGTATCCAACTATTTAAAAATTGAATTAACTGATTAAAATGGAAAGGAAATTAATCGTTATTAGATTAAATAAAGAATTAATTAAAAATTTAATTAAATTAAATTGAGAATTAAAGCAAAAATTCAATCTTTAATTAACGATTAAAAAGTATTTAATCGTTCGGCGCAACTAACGATCAAAGTGAGAATGAAGTTGGAATAAAGTTGGAATGTAATTGAAGATTATTCGAACAATTTCATCGTTAATTGATTCCTTGTTTGCCCAACTCTGCTCAACATCATACGTGAAGAATCTTGTCCGAAAAAAATTTGTCTCGGTACGTGGTTGCTCGATCGTCTACTCCGAGCCTTCAAAAGTAAAGTATAGCGAATATCGAGCAGGTATAATCTCGACATCCTACGCTAAGGATAACATTGTTATCTCTCGTGCTTCTGGAGAGCCATTGTCGCCTCGTGTAAACCAGGAGCGATAACTCTCGTCTGTCTTTCATCACAGGAAGCTTTACGGTGTTAGTGGTATCGTTACGATGGGATTCACGGACGATTTGTGCAGGCGAGCAACAATGCTACCTTCTGATCGGCTCAAGCCCCCATTAATCGACGCTAACGTCTCATTACGAAAGTCTGACAGTTTCATCAAACATTTCCTGTTCCTTCGTCCCACGCGTTCACGTTAACGCTTCGCAACATGATCCGCGCGCATCACTCAGACTTATTAGTAAGAGATCGATACTTTTGCCATCACCAATTGATTGTTCTAAGACATTAGACGATTATTAGTCTATCGGTTCTAAGAATCTTAGACATCATGCCTTCTTTTTCATACAAAACTCAATCGTTATATCGACGTTAAGAAAAGAAGCACGTCCGTCTCAGCTTTGTCTTAGGAAAGAAGAAAAGTGAAGAGAAGCACATTTGTACGATTTTCAACGAATAGTAGCAGGTTATCCTTTGAAAATTTATTTCCACCGTACAACGCCTTTGAAATAATGCAACTTTGTCCTGAGAAATTTTTTCATATGACAATAAATAAGGCGGATATTTAAGTGATCTCGTTTAGCTGAAACATCCTGTGTAATAAACGTTATCATTCATAATGTACTAATATTTATTAATATTGTATGAATGCTAATATTATTACTACACTGTTGCTCGATGGTTAGTTTTGTAATTTTTTATTAGCGATCGAGTCTCTCCAGATTAATTTTTCCTCACTGGTACGAACGGTCTCTGTTTCTATCGAAAACTCAAAGATCGATTTCGATAGGAAGCGATCCGCGTAACCGTAGCCGTTCTACAAATTATCCGATGAATGGCCCCTCATTTTCGCGTCCCTTTGTCCCGGTCGACGTTCGTCGACAGCTCGTTCCCGATACCGTGGCGCTTAACCCGTCGACCTATTGTCGTTGATTCGGCATCGTCATTCCGTCAAATTGCTCTCGCCCTCGTGGATCTTGCTGCCGACTTCCAAGCACCGACTGCCCGCGTCACTGTATCCAGATAAGGCAGGCCAGCATCTCGAGTCGAGTGGTCATCGTCGCTTTTACCCAAGCTCGCAGCTCGTTGCCTCGACGCGTTCCGTAAATTAACAAAGTTACGCCGATTACTTTGCTCGCTCTCGAGATAATCTTAATTACATCGGAGTGGCTTTCCTTATCGTTCCTTCTAACAACAACGAGATCTCGCGCGATGATTCGCCGACCGTCGTAGGCGGCCGAAAGGAGAGGCTCTTTCTTTTCGAAACTTACTCGACTACCATGGGCACTGGAGGAATACTCCAGTCGTTGCGATACTGTGTAACAAATCTGTCAGGGCTCGTCACGAGTTGGGCTTAATCGAGGACGTCATTTATCGCGACGTAAATCGACGGTTTCCAAACTGTCCGCTCGAAAGAAAAAAAAAGAAAAGAGTCACGAGCGTAGAAGATTCTGGTGAGATCGGTGGCGAGGACGCGAGAATCGTTCCACGATTCTCCACGGTGTGTTACGGGACCGGTAGTCGATTTATAATCGTCGCCACGGCGATTTTCTCTTTTGTTTTTTTCCCATGCTTGTCGACGATTCTCCGTGACCGTTGTGAACGATCGCTGGAGAAAGCACGACGTGGCACGTCGCCGATTCGCGGGAACTCGCGTTACTCGCGTTCTCGAGGTCTTCTAAGAATTTCAATGACTCTAAGTTTACAGAAGCGATACGCAATTATCTATCGATAATTTATTTAATTATTTATTTGGGAATTAAACGGGATGAATGCTTTTTATACAGACTAGAAAATATATCGAATTACACCGTGCATTAGTATTTGAATACTCCTGAATCGTAATGCAAGATGGATCAATAAGAATTAACACTTGAATATTTTCGTTGTTTTTGGAGATAACTTTGTCAACGAAAGTTAAGTAACAAAGTTGTTTAATGCAGAGAGAACTGTAACGTGGTAATAATTTTTTGTAGCTGGAGAGATTTCAAAAATTTCAAGGTCATTTCGAATTTTTTAAATGTCGAAATTTTAATTTATCTTTTAATTCGTTAGTTGATGCAACTCGATATTCTCTATAAAAAAAAAAAAAAAAAAAATGTACATGTTAGTCGTTTAGTAGAGAGTTTTCGTTTAATTTTGTAAAACATACTAGTGACTTCATTGTTTTCACTCAATCTGACACACGCGGTATGTTTGAATATGGAAAAGAGGATGGAAAGAACAAGACTGATGATTGATAATTTTTAAAAAGAAGATAACCTTAGCAAGCGTACATTTAGTTGTACTCAATATGAAAATGCAATCATAATTGCATGACTAATCGATCAGGTCAGGTTTGAAGGGAATTTTAAGGGAATGATCCGAATCTTACGCTTAACTGTATGAAGTTGCTAAATAATAATAGAAACATAGGTAATGGAGAAACAATGGAGAATATTGTTAAATTTGCTAGAATCACGTTCAATGAAATCTAGTATCAACATATTATTCACCGATTCCGTTCACTTTTCACGAAGATCGATCGCTTGACGGAGAAGAAGACTTTTCACCTGAACAACATACCTTGATCTACTTGGCCCATTGAAAAAGAGCGCCGGATATTCCCTGTTAATCGCGTTGATTTATCGATCGTAGCCAGACCGAATTGCACAAGCAACGTATGCATTATGCATCGGAACGGGATGGTATTGTAGCGAATCAATTAAAGGGACCGTTCGGTTCGCGCGTTCGACTCCACACTCGCCGGAGAAAATCCTTCGGAGAGCTGACGACCTCCCCGCTACCTGAATACATAGTCCTGGCGAGTCCTCGCGAATCAGCCCTAATGCATAATGCAACGCATACGCTCACCGAACAGAATGAACCGGAACGCAAGCCACGCCGGTGCGACCGATTCGACTGCACATTCGACGTGCATCGCAAGAGCACGCTTCCGACGAACGAGTTGCAGTCAACCACGTCTTAACCTGCATAGCTCGGATGTAGCGCGCGTTCGTAAGCGCGGAACATCGTGCTACCGGAAAAGAATTTACGACTTGGAACGACACGTGGTCGGGAAACTCGTCTCGAACGAGTTACGTGGTTTGACGAACTTTCAAATGGGACGGGCCGTTTATTTTAAAAGTGGTAATGGTGTAAGTCACTTTGTCACAGTAATGAAAAATGGCGATTCGTTAACGTTCGTGCGAAATTATTTAGACTCGAGGCAAATATAAGCATTCGAGATAACAGATGCGAGCAAATCTTCTACAGAAAGTTAGCATCAACTTTTTTCTAGGCACGTTAAAACGCGAACTCTTAAACATCTCGAGATAAAAGTGTCTTATGCCATTTTCCAAACAGAGCTTGTGACATGCGAATAATATGGAGAGTGTTCCGTGGGAAGTAGAGCAGAGGATGATTCCTCATGAAAAGATAAGTCGAAAGTATAAAGCAAAATTTTTTCATTCAAGGCTTCGTAATAGGTAAAGTACGTAAAAGTACGTAAAACTACGTAAAAGTACGTGAGTATTTGAAAGTATTCGAAAACGTTGAGTTGGAATTTCTAACTTTATTTTCGTATGTATAGCAAACAAATGCAATTATATTTTATAATTTGAAGATTTTTTAAATATCTTCGAATTATGTTTGATCAAAAACTTTTTACTAGCAGTGTACAATTATTGTTAAGTTTTACGTATTTAAATATAAAATATGTACGTAGGTACATTTTTCTCTTTTATATTATTATCGTCGAAAAATGAATTAAAGTGTCAAAAATATTCGAAATCGTAGACGAGTTTCGTGCATTTTGTCAGCTCCATTGCGATTTATTTCTTAGATCTGCTCAGATAATAGACTTGGCTCGTGCTCGTCCGAGCAACAATGATCGAGATTTCAAGTCGGTAGAAACGCTAATTGCCAGTCGATGTTATCGCGAAAGATTAAAATCGCGAAGAGGTTATTCGATCGGATGCGGTGGATAAGCAAAAGCCGAGAGGGCAATAGATATTCACGAGATCGCGTGATGGAAATAAATTAATACCACAAAAGGGTAAAAAGAAAAAAAAAAAAAAAGGAAAAGAAAACGAGAACTGTAATTGGACGGTGTCGAAAGATCAGGGAAAAGAAAAGATTAAAAAGCAAAAAGGAGCACACACAACACGTGAGTGGATAGAGAGGGGAAAAGGAGGAAACGCGGACACGTGAATTCAGGTTCGAGCGACCACACGCGCGGAGTTAACTTCCCTAAACTGTTTCCTCGTCCGAGAGGTTAACCCTTCCACGAAAACAAACTTCCGCGAGTCTGTTAACGACCGGATCAGAACCGATTAAGAAAGCTCCTGGCGTGGGGCAACGTTCGTTTCACCGGGCAATTAAGTGGAACGGGAAATTCTAATTGAGGAACCGATAGGCACACCGTCTAATTAGTTGAACGCGAGTAAATATTAGCCGGCTACGGCCAAATTAGAAATCCCTCGCAGCGTATGTCGCTGTCCACCATGTCCGTCCAATTGAATAATTATGACAAGTTGTCGGATACCTTAGCCAGGAAGTAATTACCTACTCGGGACCTACAGGTACTTCCTTGGCATCGTGCAACATGCTCGTCTCTCGAACTGTTGTTTATGAGATGCCCGAGTACCTGAGTTACTTTGGATGAGATTACCTTGAATGAGAAACAAAAATTATCACGAAATGTACCCGGGCACATTTATTATTTCTACTCTATTGGGATTTCTACAATATAATTTATGTTTCAGCGATAAATAATGAAACAATGAAATAATTATCTTAGTCTTTGTCTTTAAACAACAAAGCAATTATTTTATTTTGTCTTTGTACGAAAATATTAACAAGTCTTCAGAGCTGGCAGATGTTGGTATAAATATTTTTGCCAATCTTGGATATTTTATTTTCCGGATTTTTCATCATTCAGGCTCTCCAGTAGACGTATATTATAATTTTTTTTATTCACAAAAATATAAATTACTCGAAACATCGTAGGAAAAAGTATCGAGTGTTCAGATTATACTAACAACTCGATACCTCAGTTCAACATCTTATAAGATAATCTGCATACCCAGATATTTCATGACATATCCTGATAATTTTGCTATCTACCTGAATACTTTATGGATACTCGAGTATTTCACATAGCTTTAGTCTCGACCAAGTTGTTCAGTAACGAGGAAACACAAGAATCGTGGCTGGAGATTCACGAGCAGACGAGAACTCGTCGAAAAAGTCCAGGAACGCGAAGTGATATCGTCACGAACGGGTCAGCCTTCTGTAGAAAAGGCGTTAAATCGAATGAACCGCTTCCTCTTCATTTCGAGCCGTGTCCTGCGACAAAAGTCGTGTGCAGAAGCTGGCTAATCCCGGCCGCTGAAGCTTAAGACTGCCGTGCACGCGATGTTACGTGAGTCACTGCCAAGAAAGTCATATCTTTTGCGGTTTTCGTCTGTGGCCTCTCGAGAGCTTCTTGGCATTGTTAAACTCGTGCTTCTCGTTACTCCGGATCCAGAGGATAAACGAAGGTTCACACATTCGAGACCGGTTGTGAATTTTGAAAACCAAATATCACAATGTCAATGATTACTTCTACTTACTGCTGTGAACTAATAATACAATCATAATCAAAAGTGCAATTATTTTATGACTAGTGATTATTAAATTAATCATAATTTTTTATTACAATCATTTTGATTATTTCTCTTGTCATTAATCGAATTACGCTCGTCCAACTCTGCTTTTTTCAAGCAACAACACAGACACATGTATTAACGATTGTGTTCGTTAATACACAATTTTTTTATGTAATAAATTTTTCATTAGATAAAAAAGAACGATTTTGTTTTATGGTTAATTTTATTTTTCAGTCCAAGAACTAAATAATAACGTTTTCAGTCAATGTCGCAGACGTTGCGTCTTTGGTTACTGATTATGAGTAGAAGTATTAAATAACGTGATAATCGCGTTATCGGTATCGAATGTGTTAAGCGCGGGTACCGAGCTCTTTCTTCTTCGCGATCTTGTTCCTTTCGAATTTATTATTATTTTGTTTATGGATCATTTATACAATGGTTCAGAAAATAATAAAATTCAATTCTTAATTTAGATAATGTTATAATGTTACCATAAAATTAATATTTTCGGAGAATCAATGTGATAAATAATATCAGTATGACAAAAGGTATAAACTGAATATAATATTTTTAATTTATTTGCCATTTTTTGGATATTTTTTTTTCAAATAATCAGAAAAATTTTACTACAAGAAACGAAAAATGTATAAACTGATTTAAAATCTGTGCAACAACTTTAGACAAAATTTCCAAATGAATTTGACTATTTATCGATACATGACAATATAATCGAATTTTAAAAGATGATATTGTAAGTTCGGAAGTAGAGTTGTAAAAATGAGTCCGAGCTTCGAAAATTAAAGCCGCGTTTCAAGCCTTAAGAGGCTAGATCTAACCTAAACTTTAACACGTGAATTCTTAAACTCGAAGATTCTAGTCTTCTAGAAGTGTCTAAACTATTACACTATTTACAATGATGATTGTAAATACTATAGACTGTGAAATGTCACATATGCTGACGATATTGTTAACTTCAACCTTAAGAACTTTGAGAGCTAAGTCTTAAAACTAACAATAAGTCGAAGCTTTAAAAGCTTGAGCTTCGTACGATCATTGTTTAAGGTTGAGCCTTGAAGCTTTATTTAAGACTACTCGAAAGGCTCGAAATATCCTTTTCGAAAAGAAACGAAAAGAATCGCATTCAGCTTTTGTCCGAAGAAGGTGGAAAAATCACGAGTCGTCCGAAACTCGTTAAATCGTTTCGTGGTTGGCAGCGGTGAGAATTATCATTCTAACAGGCGGTTAAAAGACAAGGAGGATCGCGTCGCGCACATAAGAGCTCGCGGCTTCAGAATTGCAGACACAACAGGAGCCAGCGTTGTTGCTCGCTGTTGTGTCAGGTTGAATATTGCGCCGTTATACACGAAGAGACGAAGGCTCGTGGAACGCGCGTATAATGCAGTCACCCGTGGTAACTTAACTCGAGGAATAATCAAGCCTTAACGAACCTTCCTCGCTGTTCGTGGTTCGCGCAACCACGGGTTAGCTAAGGTTAGTCCGCCGATCGATCGTCTGTTAAAATGCGCCTCGTGGAAACGCGCGTGAAGGTACCATCGTTTCAGGTACTTTTGCACCTCGATTTCGTCGACTCTCGTAAACTGGCATTTGCGAATCTTCTGACCGGTGAAATTTTACCACCGGATCATAATCTTCCGGCGAATACTCTGCGACTTATCGTCGATTTACTGCGGAATACATTCGGAATGCTTCGCGGAATCGATCTCTCGGGTTGTTCCCTCGAAAGCGGAACTAGAGAGAAAAAAAATAATTATGAACATTGCTTCAAAACGATGGAAAATTTATTGTCTTGGATTGCTCTTATACACCATTATAAGTGCCCACTTAAGCGTCTGTCATTATCTTCACCAATTCTTAAAAATTGGGACTATCTCACTCTACGCTGTCGTGCAACATGTCAAAGGCCGCTTGAAACATGACATTTGCACAATACAAAGCGAGTGATACCGATATTTCGGCATAATTCGCAGAATACACTTCTTCACTTAAGAATCCGTCCTCATTGTCCGTCCCGATTGTGGACACTATACTGTATTATTGAAGACACCGCGCAACTAGACCGAAGCTTCCTTCTCTCTTAGCTTTCTTATTGTATGCAGATATGCTTGGCTCTAGGAGCGTCAACTCCCAAGTCCTGGCACGTTTGTTCTGTTCCTCTATTTTGTACATGAATATTTCGGTTTTTGGGTCGGGCGAACGCAATCGTCTGTTTCTCAACCACTCTAACGAGACCTAGAGTATTAAGGCACAGCCGCACAAAGCGAAAACCTTCGTGAAGAATGATTCTCTGGCCTCCACGCGAAATACATTCCTCTTGTAATAATGATCTATCTGCGAGATTTATGGCTGTCCATTGACGCACGGTAAGTCATGGAAGTAATCCAGCCGGGTTGGGAAGGAATAATCGTCGTGTTTGATGTTTCTCGTTCCGTTTGAACGCGGGGACGCATTCATTATGGTTTATTCATAAAACGTTGATCTCGTACGAAGTTGTTCCGGCGGCAGTGCAGCTTCGGCCGGAGTTTTCGACGCGTTTGTTTCGAGATTTTCTACGCGGACGCGATCGATCCACGAGGGGATTATTCGCATGGCGTGCTCTTTCAGTCTGATTCTTCTCGAAGAAGAGTTTTCGTGAATTCTATTTAGTTTCGAGTGTTTAGGATAAATAAATCCGTATGCACTATTCAAATATCATTTTTTGTCACTAGTATTATCAGTAGTCATCAATCACTACAATACGTTCTATAGTTCTCGAAATCCAATAAATAAGACTATTTTTAGCTGACCAATAATAATACTAAAATAATTATGTACTAACGATAATAAAATAATAATACTAGTACTGTCGGATAAGAAGATAGCGCATGGCATAAATTTGGAAAATTTTTTTTCTGAAGGACAAACAAAAGCGTACAAAAATACAGTATAAAAATGTAATATATTTCGTTAATGTATTCAATATCTAATGTTTTATGTGTCACTATGTACTCATGTACTGAAATTCTGAAATGAAAATAAATATTATCATTTCGTTCGATAAGATTCTTGCTATCTGTACTTTTACAAAAAAAAAAAAAGATATTTACTATTTAATATACACAAATATATAAAATACAAAATATACAGATATGTGCATAAAATTTTTCTTTCTTCCTTTTTATTTTGCATTTTTTACTTGAGTTTGCTCGTTTAGTAATAAATATTATTATTACTATATCATCATCATCATCATTATTATTATTATTATTATTTATATTATATTTATATCATTATATATAAATTATATATAATATATTATTACAATTAGATAGACAACAGATTAGATGATTTTCGTTGTTCATAGCAAGCGATGGTTGAGAGCCACTGCGAGGCAAGGATACGACGGTAAATTACGAGCTACACGAGTACCTACACAGGATGTTCAATCTGTGCAGGTGGTCGAGTTAGTAGTCGGACGTCCGAGACGGGATGTACGAGGAGAGATTACAAGAGACAATCAGCCGGTTTTTCTCCAGGTTTGATAACACACCTACGAAAGGTCGGCATCCTAGCCGATGCAGACGCCGCGCCGTATCAGTAAGTGTAGCGTAAAAGTTTAAGGTGCTTGGCGAGGCTGTTGTTTGAACTTCGGCGATAAGCTATCGTGACTTTCGTCGAGATAGGAATTTCTTCTCCGAGAAAAGAGATTAATCGAGAGATTCTGTCGTTCTTGTATCGGAACTGTGTTTATGACCTTCGGTTTACGTTCCATCAGCGTCAACGCTAATCGACAATGGCACTAATTGAAATTCCTCCTCTGTTCACGTACCTGTACTTATCCTTTCGCTAGTGTTTGCTGTACGGTAACGATCGCGAATTTTTCTAGTCTTTGTACTCTCTCCTAGCAATGTTGAAATTTTCTTTCGACGAGTAGACACTTCACATTACGCGCCACGAGTAATTCTTCCGAAGAAATCGAAAGCGAATCGTTTGTCTGGAGTTACCTGAAAAATGGTAAAAGCTAA
>CAJDYZ010008413.1:55653-66697 GCA_903986555.1 Heterotrigona itama
TCAGAAAAGCAGATATCTCTCACTTTTTTACTTTCTATCCGATGAAGGAAAAAAAAAAGAAAAAGAAAAAAATGAAACGAAAATAAAGGTTCAAAATAAGTTGTGCGATTTTTTTGTCATAACTTCGCAGCATTTTAAAGGTTAACAATTTCCGCAAAATCCGAGATTTCAAATATTTACGGAAGTAACTGCCTTATTGAAAAATAATGGGTTTGATGAAATTACTAGCCGATAATAACGAATGTCTAACGAAGTTAAGCTGCTCATCGGAGTTCATGAAAAAGATAGGTTCCCGCCGGATGCTCTTCACGGAAGGTTCTACTTCATTCTTGCCTCTCGACTTCCGGTGATAACCGAGGGGTCTGAATTACGCTCGGTAATACCTTCTGACCGAGTATGTATCACGGATGGCATCTGCACTGTGGTTTGTTGTCTCACGATCACTCTCTCCAGAATTGTTTCCACCAATTGCAATACCCTGTAGACTAATTACTTCCGGATTTTGGAGGAAATTCAAAACGGAAGGACATTGAAAAAGAAATTGCAGACATCGATAAAGAGACAGAAATAGTTTAAAACTTTTAAGAAGAAGTTCTTCGACTCGAGGAGGAGAAACAACGAGAGAGTTAGAAATGTGACGATTTGCAGGAACGACGCGGCGACGCGTGGCGCGGAAGTGTGAATAAAACGACTGGAGGGCTGAAGTTTCGGAAACGTCTCGGCGGCGGGGAATTATTTTCTTGGCTCGATCTCCGCCGGCGATCTGGCTGTATGCTAATTCCGAACGTAGGCGTTACTCTCGCCACGGGCTGCACTGACACGAGATCATATCGGCGCGTTTACAATAGAGGCACGACCGTGAGGGAAGCTGAAGTATGCTCGCTCGCCGCACATCCCGTATTCAAACGTATTCTGGAATGTATTGCAAGAGAAAGGGATTAGATCCTGCGATTGTCTCGGGTTTTTCTAACCGGGATGGATTGGCTTCGTTTCCAACGAGGCTGTCCTGCAAACGAATTATCGCCGTCTTGATTTATCGCGGCGAACGGAATAGCCTCAAGAAGTTACATTTGACGCGAATCTCTCCCTTGCGGCAGAATTGCCCGGAGAGTGTGCAACAGGCGAGGATCGAGCGAGGATCGGTAGACGGCGTGTCCGAAGCGCGGCAAATCGATTCGAGCGGCTCGATATGAATTAACGCGGAACAGCAAGCGGGACGAGGAGGAGTTATAGCGCGCAGGTACACGACCCGTGTAATACACGAGAGAGTTCGGACGAAGGGCGGCTGAAGTTGCCGCAACCGCGGTGGCTGCGGCGCAATCGTCGTCATTAATTTGCATATTAATAGGTCGTCGTTACGCGAGCGAGCGTGAGCCAGTTGTCGATCGAAAAGGAAGAGTTATATCGCGGACGATTAGAAAACGTGAACACTTTGGTTGCACAACCGGAGTCGCTCGAGAAGCTGCACCGCCTTCTCGATGCTTCTGAACAAAAAGATGGCACACATGTCGTTAGACGTGTTCTCACGGATCGAATCGGAATCCTCCGAAATTTTGTGAATGTACGTTGTAGCAATATAATATATAATGCACAATACAGCATATGTGATACAATATAATATTTATAAGAAAAGGACAACTCCCGTCGTTCATTCTCATATTTATTAACAAAATATATCAAGTCGGGCAGGTGCTATCATTTGATAGCACACTTTCAAACTTGTAATGTTTATTGTTTGTTAAATTGAACAAAAGATTCTCAAGAGTTCTCTTCTTTTTTTTTTTATGAATATTATATTGCTGCACAGTACTGTTTACGTACCATTTTTAAAATTTGGAGGATTCTGATTCGAGCCGTGAGAGTACACGTGTGCTATCCTTTTGTCCAATGGACGCACGGAAGCATAAAATCTCTAACAATCTCGCGAAGTTAGTTTCGTCGCCGATCAGGGCATTTACTTCAGCTATTAGTTTCTAGAGCAACTCGGTCGCTTTTTATCTGATATTTACGTTCGAGGAATAATTGGCAGCGAGGTTGGCGAGACACGGCCAACGAGACCACCGTCGTCGATTTAATAGCGATTAATAACGGATATAGCTGTAAGAGAAGGAGAGCGGACAGGTGCTGTTTCGAGGGCGAGCTGCAAATATTTGCATAAATCGACAGGATGGAATTTCGATTACCGCGCAGTTGCCGAGGCAGGGTTTTTCTCTACGCGATCGGAATTCCTCCTGCATGTGACTCTTGTCTTCTCTTTTTTTTTTCCCCCCCCCGCTGAAACATCGAGGTACGTCGCGTAGATCGAAGCCAACTTACTCTTCCCGTTCTTGTTGTATTGCTGCATGTTGCTTCTGGTTTCTTTGACGCTCTCTCGAGTGCCCAGAGACTGCCACTTGTGAACGCTGTGCGCCGACATCGATGGATAGTCGCTTCTCGATTGGTACCCGTTGTACTGTGCTCCTGTCCCACCCTCGTACGTCTTCGGGTCCCGATAATCGTAATTCTGCGTAACCACAGGCTTGGGCGTGGTGGTAGTAGTGGTAGTGGTGGTGGTGGTGGTAGTGGTGGTGGTCGTTGTCGCCGGCGTGGTGGTTTGCTCTTCGTCCTCGTCCTCATTGTAGTCCTGAACGAAGAAAGAAATCTTGATGAATTTTAGCTGAAATATTCGGGATGAAATGCTATCTAAGATTCACCGGGGCGATAGTTCGTGCTGGCGGTGAAGAAATCCAAAAAGGAAAGAATTAATCGCTGTTTGTATGATCGTTTTTTTTTAGGAGTCGTGGGTGGGCCAACGCTCCTCCGTGATCAGCCTATGAGATTTTTACACGGCGATAAGGTTAATAAGCGAATTTGCATCTCATCGAGAACCGTCCGGAAGGAGAACAGAGACCTACTTAATCGCAGTCTGCAACATCTGGATCCTTTGATCTCGAGCCGCTTAATAGAAACAATCCCTGCGATCGCACGCGTGCGTGTCCACGTCTCCGATCCGGGGAGAATTTCTCCGTGGACGGTTGGTTTACCGTCGACACTTCGCGTGGCTGCCAGCTGCGAGCCTCTCGTCGATGAACACTCGAAACTCGTGGTAGTCTGCAGTTTCTTTTTCGCGTGCCTTTCGTTTTATGCCACACTCGAGATCTCCATTCAAACGCGCTTTTTTTAGGGCGTAGCATACCGCCACGAGCTTCTGCGCCGATTACGCTGCAAGAAAAACACGCTTACCCCCTTTCGATCCGCTGGATCTTCCCGAGACTACTTCTTCCCTCTGTTTCCACGATTCAACTCGAGTTACCCGAAATTTCACGCCCGAATCTCGAATACACTCTGCGTCGTTATCCAATTAACGCTTCTATCATTGTTTTTTTTTTTTTTTTTAATTCTTTATTGTCTATTCGAGTAAGGTAAATACTGGCAATGAGCTGTTAATCGAGCACGATGATATATTTAGCCCTCAAATCTCTAATAAAAGTAGATGTTCACGAAATATGGTCCAGAATATTTCCATTTAACAACAAGATAAAACGAGTGGGAGCAGCATTCAATTAGATTTTTATTCATTCAGAGAGGGTTTGTTACACAATTGCTGATGCAAATGCACGGTGTGAATGTACGAATACGAAATTTAGACTAAGGCTGAATTTTGTTCAGTATCAGATTTTGATGATCTTCTAATATATCTGAGTCATTGTTTATGAAGTAGATACAACTTTTCATCACTCGAAGTATTTAACATGATGGATCTATTGATATTCACTTCTGCTAATACTTAAACATGATTATTATAGAAATTTAAGAACAAATCGACGATTATTTATGTCGATGATGGTTCAATTTAACCACACTAATACGAATAATTGCAATGGTGACGAAACTTTTATTATTATTAATTTTTTCCAAAGATCTGTGACAAAAAGTTTTTTTCAAAAGGTTGAATTTAAGGTTGGTATTCTCTTTTTATTTTCACTTGTTAAGTAGATTTAGCCAAGCGAAAATCATATTAATAATAACAATTACTCCAAGGATATATTATCTCATGCATTTTACATCGAGTCCAAGATGTAATAATAATGTAATAATAATTCTACAATGTTTACTTAAATTTATATTTAAAAAGAAACAACGTACACTACTTTTCGTCACGTTTCTCCACTTTTCATTTTGCAGAGTGTAATCGATTTGGCATGTGAGCGGCTCATACAACTACAGTTACACATTTTTTTTTTTTCTTTTTATCGTAAATTCGTAATTTCATTAGATCGTTAAGAGGTTAAATCTCTCCTAAGCACAGAGGTCGACCGAGTAATTGAATAGAAACGACTCGAAGCCGAAGAAACGACCGTCTGTTTTCACTTATCCCTCGGCGAGTCGGTGCGATCTGATAGCGGCGGGCGAAGGCCGCGGGGCTAGAACTTGAAATAATTTATCAGCGGCCGGACAAAAGGCAACTGGAATTAACTTGTCCGGCACTGAACGTGCTCACAATGCGTCCAATTACTCGAAAAACCGATGTATCGTTCGTTATGCAACGAGCTTTATCATTCTATTCCTTCAACGTGTCCGTTTGCACCGTAGCGCCGGTACGCGCGTAATTCATCTTAAAGAATGTTCCGCGAACGATGAAAAAAGATTGATTTCCCCGTGCCGCTGGTTTCGAAAGGTCGGTGAA
This sequence comes from Heterotrigona itama, assembly GCA_903986555.1. Classification (NCBI taxonomy): domain Eukaryota; kingdom Metazoa; phylum Arthropoda; class Insecta; order Hymenoptera; family Apidae; genus Heterotrigona; species Heterotrigona itama. The sequence continues at coordinate 60,320 of CAJDYZ010008413.1, forward strand.
TAATGACGTTGTTATCGCAATTACAAACGCGGCTTCTGTCCGTTCGCGTCGCGACATTTATTCTCTCTCTCTCTCTCTCACACACACACACATTCGTGTGTTTAACATAGTTCCTCCATGAAAGAGATTCATTTACGATGGGAAGAAACCTTGGCTACTTTGATCGTACAACGATATTTCGTTTGACAGTGTTTCAAAGCTCCTTCCTTGCCTTGTGGCTCAGATGAAATACGGTGAGAGGCATAGCAGCAAGAGAGGCTCATCTACGAGGAGTCTTCCATTCTCTTTGATCTTTGAACGCAGAAAGCGGATTAGATCGCCAATAAAACGACGCTATATTATCGTGAGTGATTCGAAAGGGATCAGGGTCAAGATTCGACGAGAGGTCAGCTTTGAGAACGATCAACGCGTTTCGTAAATCTAAATCTTTTTAGAAACGATCAGTGCCTGCTTAGAACTTCTTCTCACGCCGAATTTTCGATGGGGGTTGAAAACACTCACGTGGAAGCCTGATAATGAAAAACATTTCGCTTCTGTTTACTCTTGATTTAGTTCGTACCCACATGCGTGATGATGGTCGCCGTCTTTCCTCGCTCGGCGAACTTTGTTACGTACACGGATGAGTAAATACGGGCCATTGTCGAGTCCGTCTGCGATTAGATAGACAGTTGGTGAATAATTAAATTCCATGGTAAATGATGGTGATAAACGGCCGTAAGGGGGAGAATCAATTTCGGAGAATCGAGCGTGACAGCGCATTGCGGCCTGGTGTCAAAGGTCGACATCGAGCAAGCGCGAGCGGTCCTCGTCTTGTGGACGACGATCGTCGCGAGTCACACAGCTCGTGAAAATTCCGTGATAAAAATTCCGGAGTCGTCGACACTCTATTTATTCCGTTTGTATTAACCGGTTTACCATGTTCGAGAATTTCATCACTCATCGTCCAGCAATTGACAACGCTCGTTGCTAATACCGATAACGCCAAACGTTTCGTAACGTAAACCTAACCAAAACACGCGTTTTTCACTTGGTTTGATAGTCACTCTCGAGGGGTTCGCCGATGATTAATCGATTTCGATCGCACGCGCGGATTATGGAACGACAATCTACTCGCGTTTTCGATGATTTATCAGCAGCCGGTGATCCTAAAATTCCGACGATTGATTTACGCGGGCGAGCAACGCGCCACGATCGGGCAACGTTCACGACGGGCGAACGACCGATTTAATGGAAAATTTTTTCCCACACGATTGAAACGGTACGGAGATCACGAGGAGAGATCAAGCTGGTTTATATGCAGGCCAGCCGGGTGCAGGAACGAGCGCGATCGTTAAGTGCATTATCGTGCATTGTCTTCGCGCCGCTATAAAATATTAGTCGCGTGTATTTATCCATTGGAAAAAGATCACGGTGTGCTGGCACAACTTTCGAGAAAAGAAAAACAGCGCCGACAATTACGCCGCACGGGCGTAGGAGATTCGATCTCCAGCATCCGCGCGAGACGTACGATTTGTCCGCGTTTTATGGGTGAAACGGAGGGCACGTATATACCGAATCGACCGTGGTGTTGCGTGGTTATTAGTATCGGTGCTGCGGGTTACTTGACTTGAAGTTGTGCAACCGTCGTCGCGTAAGTGCCCGATGAAAGTTACACTGCTGTAACGAGCGAATCCATCCTGCGGAGATCGGCCAACCATTTGCAGGATGTATCACCTGATATTACCATCTTGATTTACGTCATTACGGGCAGCGAGAAATATTAGAAAGAAAGACGAATGATCTCGAGATATGCATATTCTCCAGCGTTATTAATCTTTTTGTGGATGGACGAGTGAAGGGTTTGTAAAGATCAGCTTTGATTTTCTTCAATCGAGCCATACGTTTTTAAGTACATTGAGTACGATGCGTGTATGTCCGAGAATTACATAATTTTGTTACAAATTTCGTTATATTTGTAATTATATTATTTCTACTATCATAATTTTCATTATATTATTATTATAATATATATGTGTCTTTCGTGCAATATCAAATCATTGCAAAATCAAAGTTAAAATATCTCCTAAACTATTAATTTTCCGACGTGCACAGTTGAATAAAAATGTCCAGCTGCATCGATCAATATATTAAAAAACATACGATCCTATTTAAAAAATCGAAATTGACAAATTTACAAACCCTTCATTTGTTCATCCGTAGAGAAGTTAATAATATCAAAATACCTCGATAGTATGGAGATTATACTGTAACTTCTCACTATGGATAATGATAATGATAATGACGTAAAATGATAATACTAAGTGAGTCACTCTGTAGCGTTAAACGTACATATCCTAACATAAGAAAGGAATGTAGGTTTGGTTGGTCGTTTTTGATAGACACTAGAATTACCGACGATTAAAGCATAAAACTTGCGTTATAAATACTTGCAATGTTGATTTTATTTTATAAGAGGAATTTCTTGAACTTGAGCTTTTATATAAATTTTTATTGGCCACGATGTAAATATTTATGCATTTTATGAAAAATCGTTTACATCTCTAAAGATTAAAAGCACTGTTTTACGTATATGTGTATGAAATTTCTGAGAAAAATTATTCATTGATCATCGTAGTTCTTAAATATAAAGACGTCTATCTGTTGAAACTGTCATATAATCAACAGAACCAAATAGCCCTGTGTGATGGTGAGTGAGTGACTATTCTCTTTTATCCCTCTGCTGTCCCGTGGGACTTATGTCTGCATTATACTTACATAATGCATTAGAGATCTTTCGAGCGGACGCAGCATTCGTCTGATGCATTTAGATTAGGGACAGGTTACTCGAAACTTTAAAACCCCTCGAAACCTAAGAAAGTTTCGAATTTCGAGAGTTCGAAATTTTATTTTTGCATTTTTCGTGATTCCAAACTCTTGAAACTTAGATAAGAAAAAGTGTAATGAATGATAAATTCAATGAATAAAGAATCATTTGCAGATAAAGAGTGTTTGACTCATATGTATCTTGAATGTTTGGTACGAAATATTTCACGAATGCCAATGATCTATATTTGTTTAAAGATGCATATGCGATCGATATAATTCTGGAATGATAATTTAAAATATCCAAATCTAGAGGAATTATAAAAAGAAATCTTATTACATCAATAAATACCTATACTGTAAAAAACTTTTCAGTACATTTGACATTGTAGTCAACGAAAAAAAAAGAAGTAGATTAGGTTCAGAAAGAAGAAAAATCTGAATTAGATATTTTAATTAAAATATTTTTCTTTGTTTCTTATTCAACTGTGGCCAACAAAAATTTATATAAAAGCTCAAGTTCAAGAAGTTCCTCTTAATAATAAAATAAAATCAACATTATGAGACTTTAAAAATTAGTTTCGAACCCATCCTTAATCTACGAATGTTTGTTCAGTTCCCACTTCGATCGAATTTGCGCCAGTATTTCTAAAGTTTATTACGTTAAATAAATGTTGGAATGGTGGAACTGAGGTGAAACTTGATTCTAAATCAAGGTCAAATATTTTTCTGAAACAACAAATATTGACGATGCGACATGAATATTCTTTGATTTTGCGAGTCAAGATATTAAAATTGAGATTATTACGTAATAAGTACGTAGATGGATAATTACAATACAGAAATAAATTTAAACAGTGTCACAGTGATATGACTTCTATTTTAATTCAACGAATCGACGAATCTTCGTGCCGATTTTTCGCACCGTAGTTTGTCGCATCGCGATACGAATGCAACAATTGAAAATCACGGAAAATAAAAGCACGCGTTTCCCATGTACTAAGAAATCCGTATGTGTCTGACATTTTCGGTCAGCCGGAAGAGCAAAGTTTGTATTGGAAGCTCGCCGACGAGTAAACGGGGTTACAAATTGGTTCGAAGCAAAGACCTTTGAAGACGTACTTCTCCGAGCCGTGGAGGTTCGCCGTGTCGAGACAGGCAAGAAATATTTTAAGCGCCCTTAAATGCAGTGCAGCGAGCATCGAGAACTATTGCTGCACTTCGACTGCACCGCCTGTTATTAAATATCGGGTCCCAACCATTGGACCACCCAATGATCCTAGTCCGGTGGTCCGTTTATTAATGGAGGAAGCTCGTCATTTGCATTATGGAAATCTGGGTCACATATCCTCGCGAGCGTCGGGGTTTCTGCAAAAAGAATGGGCAGGAAGCTCGCTTCTGTCTTTCTGTCAGTAGCCATCTTGATTTCACTCAACACTCGTTTCTACCAAAATGTCGCGTTCGATGTTGCATCAAACTTGGCAACGACGTCTCGATTTATATCTATATTTGAGCTTGGCGTCTAATGGATGATTAAAATTGGAACCGGCAGAGAAATAATGCGAAATAATATTCGCGAGATAATTTCCGTCTGCGGCGAGGGTAGAGCCGAGCGACACCCGCTGGTGTTTTTCTGGCGGTATTTTTAACTACGACGAAGGAACGGATATAGAGGGAAATAGAGAATGAGAGGAGAGATAAAGAGAGCAGAGGGGGAAAAAATGTTGAAAGATGGCAAAGCGGTGGACGCGAAGGCATGGTGGACTCGGTGTGTGATCCCCATACAAAATGCAGGTTCGTCGTTCCGAGAAAGGGATCGCCTGGCTGCCAGGCTGTCTGCCACTGCGACTCGCTGGCATTGAACATGGGAGGCCTATAAACCGACCACGATCGTCATTGATAATGCGTTGCCGTAACTTCTAGGAATGGATTCGCGCCCACGGGATATGAATGACGATCGGCCGGGACACCACGGTCACCGAATGATACTCATAGCTGTCCGATCGATCAGTGCGAACGGACGTTAATCATTTGATGAACTACGAAACCTAAACAGAGTACTCCATAACCAATGCCACGACCAAGCAGAAAGTGATTCTACGTGAAAGAATGAGTCGAAAAGAAGGAAGACAACTTTTTCACGAAAGTCTCTTTTCTCGAAAAAATTAACTTTGAAAATTTTATCAAGTATTATTCGAATTTAACTGATTCCAGACGCGACAGGAAAGAATAATCAATGAAAAGTTATTCTACGTACGAAAATGAGCAAAGAACGTAGAATAAAATTTTTTCGTAAGAAGCTTCGTTGGTTTATAAAATTTATCAAGTACCAAGGCAATTTATAATGAATGAAACGTGTCATAAAAGCCTGGTTTCTTGAAAATGACGCGTTAACAACGAAATTTTATTCCACGCTATTCACTCATTTTTGAGCATAGAATATTCTAGCGTTGATTGTTCGCGTCTGTCCCGTACGGAATCAACTAAATTCAAGTATACTCGATAAATCTTCAAACTCAATTTTCTCGAAAAGAAAGGCTCGAATGAAAAAAAATTTTATTCTTCCTTTTCAACTCGTTTTTTTTTCCCCCACGTAAACTCACCTCCTACTCGAGTATTGTAGTACCAATTACGAGATACACTGTATTTCTGGGATTTCTCCTTTTTGAACGACACAACTTTCACGGTTATTCTCGATCACGTTCCTACTAATCGTCGATGTTATCGTTGCTTGTTAGCGATAATCGATTTCTAATAAGCAACGGAAGATCAGAGGACCGATTGTTCCTCATACAACGTTTAATCGTTCGTCATAGCTGGATCATTAGTGGAACATTTTTGTCGACGGGGATCGTTATCGGGGTTAGATCGGTATTCGTCGTAGCCTCTGCCAACCAGAGCCGTCTTATCGTTGTTGGTACAAGTGATTTATTGATGTTCTCGGTGTTCGTAACGAACGGCCGTTTCCATACGATCGGATCGTCGCGTTACGTGTTTTTCACATTTTTGCACGCGCAACTGCTTCCAAATCCGTCGGCAAATATTTGGACATTCTTTCTTTCTTGTTGATTTTATTTCGCGCGCGTTAATTACGCGATAACGGTCGGCTGATCGAAATACATATATACCGCCACGTTTTGAATTTTTCGAAGATCTTTATTGCCCGTTACAAATATGTATGCTTCTTTTCGACGCGAAAATTGGCCACGTTCCAAACTCGTGAAAGTGCTGGCCGTGATAGTCTCGTAAAAAGACGCTTGTCTTCAAGTTTCGCTTCTTCGTGGTTTTACTTGGCGAATACAACGGACGATTTCGTCGAACGATCCTACCGGTTTCTTTTTCTTTTTCTTTTTTTTTTTGTTTTTCGTCCGACGATCGATCGACGGAAATACTGTTTTGGCAGGAACGATCGTAACAGTCCGCTCCGGTTTAATTGACAACACGTGCTCAATTATACGAGCCACGTCCGGTCGCGGTTATCTGTCGGTGTTGGAGCATGACCCTGAGGATGAAAATTAGGCCCGATCAACGACGAGGGGGGGGGGGAAAAAAAGGAATGCGTGACGTAACGCGTCA
>CAJDYZ010008413.1:74663-87632 GCA_903986555.1 Heterotrigona itama
CGCGAGAATAATCAACGATAGAAGCGGTACGGTGCGCTTTAAATCAACCAAGTCATTAATCCTAGACGCTAGTACGAGCACGAGCGCGACCGTTTAGAGAAACTGTTGCAATTAGTACAAGCGACCGGGTCATTATCGAGCGCTTCGTGGTTATCTACCGATTCTGCCGGGAATTAGAGTTGTCTGGCTGGTAATTTACCGCGCTCCTCGCGTCGGAACGAGCAATTAGCGAGATGTAATCGGGATCTGTTCCATCGATGCCACACCACGACCTTGCGTCCGATCGTCAAAGCCACGACTCGACTCTCACGCTTCCTTCTCCTGTTCTAGAATTTTTATCGAATGCCCCGTGTATTTACTCCGATTAATAGATCCGACGATTCTCGATAAGGGAATAAGGCCGTGTTCTGCGTGATTCTGCGTGACTTTCGCTCGTATCCTCTCGTGGCCAACCATTGCCAACGACGCACCGCGGTGTCCCATTGTTCGCGAAAAAAAAAGGCACAACGTCTCTCTGCGTGTAATTGTAAAACAACGTCGCGCGATGCATAACCAACACGCGAGACCCGTTATCCGCGCGAACCTCTCCGCGCTGGGATTTCCCGCGGAGAAAATCGCGATCCGTCGGTGCACCAGTTTCGAGCGGTCGGGTTCGGCGCGTGTGCGTTGGTTTCTCTCGGTGCGACGCGGGAACGCATTAAACAGCGGGACACGTTTGGCTCCGACACATCCGAAACGATGTTAACGCGGCAGCAGCACGTGTGTGCTGTCAGCGGCACGCACAACAGTTGCAGACGCGCTGCGACTACGATACGAGCGATCAATCGAAATTGAATCGATCGGACGACAATCGGGTCTCTCCGTTCAGTGACAATGCAACGATGACGTTCCTCGAACGATCCAATTGATTGAGCGTAATTTAGACAATGATCGAGAGATAAATATCGATGGGCGGTGGTGCAAGACTGGCAGCCTCTCGATCTTTATCCGCGACGATAACGATCGTCGCGAACTCATTGATCCACGCATCGTGGCTAGACGCATTGTCGCAACACAGGGCATGTACCACCGAGCAGGTGTCTGACCCGGCAATTTATGCCCGCAGGGCCGTGAGAAGATAATTAAGATAATCGAAGCCGAAGCCGCATTGTTCCATACGAGCCCGGCTCTTCGAAGCTGCGTTTCGTTTCACGCACCTTTCCCCACGCGTGTTTTATGGCGGTCGTAATTGCCGGTTTCTTCACAACCCCCCGACGATCATTATGGCTATCGGCGACGATTAACATCGTCGAAACTCTCCGACCTCTTCTCCAAATGTCACCAGCATCGCGGCTTGCATCCAATTACGCGCGAAGATCGCCTTACCCGTTCGAATTGACTGCTGCCACCCAGCCAATCGTTCCCCCCCTCCCTCTGTATTTTTACAAGCCAAAGAGAAACTTTCTTTTTTTTCTCCCTCTCTCTCTTTTTGCAATTTAACCTGTTCACGATTCGAGAGAATAATATTTCCTAGAAGGACTAGATTCTGATGCACGTTATTTTGAAAAAAATTTTTCGATATGACGCGTGTAGTAACGCTCAAGAATTTAAAGATTGCGGAAGAAATAAATAAGTAAATTATTCATTGACAAATATTTCTTCACGAAGTGTTCAAACACTTTAATCGGAACTCTCATCTATACAGTTTTTGAATCGTTATCGGCACAATCTTGACTTGATAAAAATAGTCTTCAATGATAGATTTGTCGAATGATCAAAATTTTGACTCTTCATTATGATACATATTCATTCTTACATCAAAAATATATTAAAGATATATGAACTTTAACAAACTATTCTAAATTCAGATGCTGTTATGCAGCAAAGAATACGCGTAAATATTCTCTCCTCTATCCAACTTGGTCTACTACTTAAACCGTAAGCGGTTTAGCACAACCGTACGTGATTAACACATTTGAACGTGTTATAGCAATGTGAGGAAATAAGGCATTACAGATCGGTAGTAAAATATAAATTATTCATTTAATGATTTAAAAAGTTACCGATTAACAATTGCAAATTAATCGGGATTACTGATTAATCGATTAATGACTGCTATTGATATGATTGATATCAATTGATATCAATATGAATTACGATTGATATGATTGCTATTTAGTAATTGATTAGAAAGTAATTGATTGCTATCCAACGAGATACCTCGAATCAAAGTTCACACAGTTAGCCTCTAGCAATTCGTATCTTTCTCTCGTCGGCTACTAGAGAACTTGCAATTCACAATCGATCACACTCTGAAATCAGTCGTCAAATTGTCCATTTATCGCCTATTTGTAAATAGGTTTTGTAGAAGCTTGGCAACTACCATCTCTCCTTTCCAGCGTAACAGCTCAATAAGTACCGGCCTTAACCCGATCCGACGGATACAAGCTGCTCCTTTTCACCGGTTCGGAAATATCCCGTGACTAATCGCGCGCTCGCTCGCGCCAAGCCGTGACGCAACAAAAGGTGACTTTAGAACAGTAAAGTGGACATGAAAAATTTCTGCAAGAGAAGAGGCTTTTATCAAGGACTCGTTGCCGTGCGTACCAATGGGCTAGGCAGCGGACTTTCAATGGCTCCGGACGTTCCTGCACGCGGCGCAGCTTCGTGAAAGCGACTTCTTCGAGTTCAAGTATCTTCGGAATACGTCGTTCGACCGATACACGATGCAACGTGCATACGTGATGGACGCGCCTCGATGAGAAGCGAGATGTTCTTTTTTGTGGACGACGTGTCGACGAGCAAGTAATCTTTTCATCGAGGAGGAGTACCGACGATCCGATGGTAGAAGAAAAGCGAACATGTCCTATGGGCGAAGAGCGAAGAATAGAGCACTGGCTGGTGACAGGGTGCGCATAGCCGCCGAAATAGCAGCAGCCACTGAAGATAGATAGACGACTGTCGCACTGTCTCGTCGTGGCGTCTAGTTGGCAAATGTTAGTAAACCGAGTTTCACAGCCCGATGACACGGAAGGGTCGTTGCCCTTGCGCCATACGATCTCACCCCGTTCGCGGCAGATATCGTTCGACTGCGATAATTGCCGACGCCGGACGCAGAACTGTCCTCCGGTGCAATTATCTTTGTTTGCCTGCGCGATTGTTGCACCGTGAAAGCGGCAGTCCTTTCGACACGCGGTTGCGTGTGTTTTTCACCTCTGACACTTTTGCTGCGTTTGTTTGTTCGCGCGCCGGGATGAGAGAGAAGCGAGAGAAAGCGAGGAGTGAAAGACCGCGCGGAGCAAAAGTTCGTCGTTTGGAGAACGTTGGAAGGAAAGAAGTCGCGAGCATTATCGTCACAATGCGTTGCTAAGCAGTTAAAAAATCGACGCGAATCCCTCCCTCGTTAACGCGGAATAGAGAATAGAAGTCTAGGACAAGGGTGAGGCTGAATCGCGTGGCACAATGAAGCAATCAAGTTGGCCATCGGCGTCGGAATAGCACAGCGTCGCGTCGTCGGGAACGAAGCTGTCAGCTTCTATCTAAGGCGTCCGAGACATGCAAATCGAGGCAAAACAACGCTGACGCGGCAACGCTCGGGACGTCGGATGGAATTAGAGAGTTTATCGAATGAAATTGATGAAACGTTCAGCCGTCGGTTTTTGCGACAAGCAACGCCGACACGATGCCTCGCCTGACGTTTGTTGCCGATGTATGCGAGTGCGTATCTCGTGACGCATCGCGGAGAACAGACGTTTGCAGACGTTTTGTCGTCGCGTCGCTGAAATTCCTCGCGCGCGTTCGCCTCGCTTGTGAATCAGTTGGAACGATGACATCAATGAGAATCGACGAATTCGCGTCATTAATATTCGCGCGAGCATACCAGCTTCGGGGAAAACGAGCACCAAGGTGTTACGAAACTGTTGCTTCGAACGAATGCCAACGTTCAACGGCTAGAAGACGAATCGCGCGGAAACGAACGTAATGTTATGTCTTGCATTGTCCATACAATCTACATAAAATTCTAAGGCCTTAGAAATTTTCTGATAATATGTTTTGCCATTTCTCCTTCTTGCTACAAAAAAAAAGAAAAAAACTCTTAAGTCTTAAGTCTTAAAAATCTTAAAAGATGACTTCAACCTTCTCATTTGTTGTAATATAATATTATACAATATTTGTCATTTAAAATATTTATTATATTAACAAGTAATATTTATTTATTATATTGGATTATAAATTCTAAGCAGTAGCACTGACTGATGAAAATTCACGAGTTAATGAAGAATAATCATAAATCACCTGTATATTTTGTAGGAAGGAAAAGAGATAATTAAAAAAAGAAAGAAAATTATTCTAATATAATAATCTTCTAAATATAACATATTTAAGTGGTTTATTTAAATTTCGCATAATTTATTTTAATTTTGCCGCGCCGTGGACTGTACACTATCGTATATCGTTCGATTAGTTTTAAATTATTACAAATGCAGTAGCACATCTAAACTAATAGGGAAACAAAAGTATTCGGATAACAGGACAATTACTTTTCCCACATTAAATTGTATGCAAATGAAGATTAAGAAAATTGTCAGTTCATTTCAATATGTAGAAGCGCCACATTTTTCTTTACTATTGAATTTTCTAATTTCTTTTTAGCATTCATAAGTATTTTTTTGTACTTCAAATCATTTTTTTTTTTAATGTTTTGAATATTTCAACGTAAGAAGATACATCTTCATCACTTCGAAATACTGAATTAAATATAATAAATGTGATCTTCAAAATATTTCATACTACTGGAACTCGTAGTTATAACACAACGATTGGAACAACACTTGTAACATAGAAATATTTGTTAATAAATTTAGCAAGAAATTTGATCTCAGTTATGGCAAGAAGTAGAAAATGAACAATATAAAAATGTTCGTCGATTATGAACGAAACGAGAAATATCAATTTTTCCATCGATAGCACAGTAGTGAACATCCCTACGAGTTTAAATGTAAAACACCCTTGTGTATTTTGATGACCATAATTATGGGCTTATGATCGATTTAAATTTTATTGACTGGAACAGAGGAGAATCATGATCTTCTTCTTTCGTACAGAATTCTCAATGATAAAATCAATTGTGCTTCTTAAACTTTAATGCTATCTCATCTATTCTCATATATTGACAGTCAGACAGTTCCCTCTTTCCTATTTGCGATCCTTCTCACCTGAATGGATAGATCCAGTCACAAGAGTCTATAGGTCACCTGGTAATAAATGGTAATCACTTGGATTTCTTCTCGATTTCTATCGTCAATTTCGATATCTTGTTGTGTATATTGTTCTGGTTACTATTGCAATTACACCGTTTTTGTAATCGTGTGATGTAAAGATAACCTTTTGTTCATTATTTTTACTTTATTATTTCTGTGCTTTATATACACGTTACTTGTTATTTTAGAACTACTATCAAGTTGCAGTTTTTATTATATATATATATTTTTTTTTTTTTCTTCATTTTTATGCTATTGCTGTAGAAAGGTTTTAATTAACACGTTCGTTGTCTCGTGTATCACATATGACGCACACTGTCGATACATATCACGCGTACAATCATTGTTTGATGAATGAATTTTATTTCAGAAATATTTTCAAAAATAAAATTGATATAAATGAAAAAAAAAACAAAAATCATGTTTATTTATTCTTGCAAATCATAAAACGCTCGAGATCCGGACAGCGAACGTATTAATTAAAATTATCAAGAAAATCCTATGTGACTGCCTTCTCGCGAAACTTTCTTGAAATCGAGGGATATCACGTCGAAATGAAATCACAAAGAACCTGATTATCGCGGTGGAAGACGATGTCGCGGAACGGTGAAACGAGCGAATCGAATACCATTTAAAGAGGAAGCTTTCGACGTTCCGCGCGAAATAGACGCGAATAATACATAGAGAACAAACAGGACGAAGCGTTATTATCGTGCCTGTATCCGTGTCTCGCCACTTTGAGGTCGGCGCATAATAATGAACCGAGGCGTCGCAGTTCCCATAATAATTCTCACGGACGCACTTCACGCAGGTTATAAATTGGACCGTGTCGTTTCCGGCTTAACGCGGACGTGACTAGACGGCCGATCATGCGAGAGTAGTTAGTTTCACGCCAAAGAACTGTCCATCGGTGGTCCACGTCGCTAATAATACAGCGAATGCCACGTTCCGAGAAGTACGTAACGTTACAGGCAGATCGTGTGGAACATTCAGCCAGCGTGAATGCACGCGCGTGCGATAAATTCAACCGCGAATCAGCATCTGTCGAACAAATATTTGCTACGAATAAAGTTCGTTGACTTTCCCGTGAAAATCTCACCGTAGCTTGATCAGCCACCCCGTTCCTGCCAACTTTCGCTAGGAAACGGCTGCATTATGTGCAAACTCGCCGTTTCCTCCTCGTGTGAAAATAAACCGGATTCCATTGGAAGATACGCGGCCAATACATGTATGAGCCGCTTGCACGCCAAATTGATTGATCCCGCAAAACAAAGGGTGGAGAAGAGTGACAAAGTAGTATACATTGTTGTTTAAAATATAAACTCAGATAAACATTGTGGAATGTATTATATATATGTTGCAAACCTAGATTTTTATTTAGCGACATGTAAAATGCATGAGATAATATATATTGGAATAATTGTTATTATTAGCATGATTTTCGCGTGGCTAAGAGAGTTAATCGATTTGGCATGTGATAGAAGATAAGAAGAAAGTAATGCCATCAAAGAAATCTTTGGAAAAAATTGATGATAATGGTTCTGTCACTATTGCAATTACTATTGTTAGTGTGGTTAAATCGAAGCATCATCGACATAAATAATAATGTTCTTTTCATACGTTCGCATACGTCCGAGACGTCCCATAATCATGTTTACTAGGAGGAATGAATTTCAATGGATTCGTTGTGCCTGTCTTCTTCCTTTTTAAACATTGCTTTGCCTTTAGCATATAATAAAGGCTGGTCTATATTTTTCAAAATTATACTTCAAAATAGTGGTCTACTTGGTACAGACTTTCTAATATTAATAACATTGACAGTTGAGATAAAATAAATTATTTTAATCAGTTTTCATTGTTTTCAAGTGAAATACCGAATACTTTTTTTTTTTAAATTTTACTTTTTTTATTACGAAGCAATATCAAACAATTTTTATAACATTATTATAGTCGTGTCGATCAATATATATAATTAAAAGATTAACTAACTAAATTTTCACAAAACGATTAGAGTATGGACTCAATCAAATTGATTTCTGAAATTATTTATCATTCAGAAGGCGGAAAAGACATGGCCATTCAACGTTGTTAAATTTAATTACTAAAGAAATTTGTTTTTGTACGTAAAAAGTTAAGAGTCAGTCAAGTGCTGTAGCAGTTTGAAATCTAAAAGAGAAAATGAAATCTAAAAGAAATTCAAAAAGTGGAGTTAATCGATTTGGCAAGTAAGCGGCGCGGCGATTCGTGCAACTTGTTGCTAGCTGCTTGTGACAGGAACGCAACAGGATCGAGGCAAGGAGTTGTCCATTCAAGGATTGTTATTAGCATAACTGTTAATTCGCCGATGACGTTGCCACGTTACGCAACATTATATTTCTCGACGAGATTGTTTCTCTTCTCCGGTATCGAATGGAGTTGACGTTCGTCCGCGACTCTCTTCTCTCGTTTGCACGCTTGCAGAAGATCGAAGATGACTCGCAACCGGTGCGTGCTATATGGTAGAGCGAACGACTGGCAATCGTATAATTTAATCGTCGTTCGCCTCGTGCTTTCCCTCGAATTCGATGCTAATTAACTCGTTAATTAGTCTTCGCATACATACAAATTGAGCACGTCGATCCGATCGCGATATCCAATTAGGCACGTGCTTCGGAGGAGTTCGTTAGACAGCTACAGTCTGCGGTCATTGAATAACTATCGTTTTTGCAAATTATGAATAAAATTAAAAGGTCTGGACGTGATTTAATAATAAATTTTTTTTACTATTAAAACGTACACGTTGTATGAATGTAAAATGCACGTGAGTGCATGAATAATTGGACATTTAAAGCAATTCTGTTGAAAGCCTGATTTTTGCAAATGATTTCGACAGTTATGATGGATGGACGTTTTTTCTACTTAAATTCCTGCATGTTCAAGTTTCATAGCCACTTCACAGTTATTTTGTAATAAATAGCTGATGCTGATGCTAAAATCGTTGCTTGCAAACACACAATTCAGTTGTTTCAAAGTTTCAGAGCGATTTAATAAAATCAATCTGTGGGATTTTCAGATACTTATTATTCTAATTATTATAAAATTAAATTAATATAATTGATTAACAAATTATTATAATATAGCACTAAATTATTAATATAATTGAATAAAAAATAAATAATTAATAAATTATAGTTATTATTAAATTGAAATCGTTCAGATTAAATTCTATATAATTGTAATTTTATATTAGAAATTGTTCAAGTACCTATGTCCACGCATGATAGTGCAGTTGATTAGCTTCTATTTATCGTATTTCATTATATCATACACCTTTTCTAAGTATACTCCATATATTGTTTTATCACGTTTGCTTTTGCTTCGATCTTTTTTTTTTTTTTATAACATGGAATCAATAACATATTTTTACACATCAAAATTCTTTAGCATCAACATCCATTAATATACAAGATGGACGACTTAAATAGGGTCATCTAAATAATTCTGTTGTTTTTAGAGATATTAATAAAAGTTATTTACCAAGAGAGCCATAACGTGGCAATATTGACTTCTTTGTAGATAGGTGGGAAGATTTTAATTAAGGTCATCTCAACGTTCTTAAACGGAATAATATATCTTTTTATCCATTAATGGATATAGCACGGTACTTTCTATAAAATGTATCCTACGTATGTTGCAAATCTCTAGGAGATATTTTAATCTTAATTCTGTAAAATCTATCATGTGAAAAGATAAGGAAAAACAAGGACGGTATTCTTGCGTTCATGCTCTTTTACGCATAGATTTTTAAAAAATTGAAAATCATTATTGCCATATATTATGGCTTCTTCAGTATTGAATAACTTTTATTAATGAAGTTTATCCATGTCTCTAAAACGGGATTATTTAGGTGATCCATCCTGTATAATATTAATAAATAACAAAATAAAAAATATGTAATATATAATATTAATAAATATTTACATGCATATTAGTATATAAATTAATTGTTAATGAATAATTGACGAAAGTTGTAATTAACGAAATCCTTCAATTTCAATGCAAAATGCAAAGAATTCGAAGAGATTCTAATTCAATGGCCAATTCAGTCATATTTATAATCGTTAATGCGCTTTAAAATCGAATTATTGCGGCAGCCCGTGTTTAACGCAAACGTCGCATAAATTATCAGCCGAGGTTAAAAATACACGCGACTTGAATCGTACGTTTGTAAATTTGCGTTTTCTTGGTATTTTCGTTGTGTAATCAATAATCTTCCAATCGAACGTTTCGAGATGACAGCCGCGTTTCTTTATGGCTAATTTTTGCGCATTGATCTCGTCGGTCTGGCGTCGTTTGGTCGTTCGAGGTTTCCTCAAGACGTTTTCTAATCGAGTTTCTCAGTTGCATATTTATGGAGGTTAGTTGCGCGTAGGACGAACGAGACGTTTCGCGAGAACAACGCGTGGCTGATTGTCGCGTAACGAGCGAATTTAAATCTTTACGAAGTGCGAGGTGTATATAGCACTTCATACGTTATTCCATGGTTGCGTTTTAATTGAGGGCGACGATGCGACGATTGTCGTCTCCCGGACGTACATATGTCTTTTCGGTCGAGTGATTCATCGAGTAGTCACGTACCTTTCGATTACCGCGTTGCAATTACGAAAAGACACGTTCGACTCGTTAGCCAGGATTTTCAATCAATTTTACTTTACTTTTTCTTTACTTCACGAATCAGCAATGCAGAAATATCGTTTGCAGATCTCTAAATCTCGTGTATCGATACTGTACAGAGTTTCATGTAATTGTACAACCGTGTAGGAAATGGATTTATAAAAAAAAAACATTCTTTCACTTGAGACTTCGTTTTCGAGAAAATTGGATTTGAACGGTTGAAATAGATTAAATGTGTATATTCAATTGCGCGTAAAATTCATATAAATAGTCCCACGTGTGTGTTCAATTTTATATCGTGATCTTAGTCTCTCTATGTTATGATTATTTGTTTCGAATTCGGTATAATTATATTTAAAAGCTATAAATGCTTATATACTTATATATTCTTCCAAAAGATATAATAATAATTAGATAGTGTACTCAAAAAGATATAATAATAAGATAGTATATTGTCTATCAGGGGACTTGAAAATATTATTTGCATTTCTCACAATAATAATATATATCTTGTTATCAAAAATGTCAAAAATATATATATTAGAAAATATCTAAAACATATTCTAAAATATTCTAAAATATATGTGTTATATATATTTTATATTTGTTACGAATATATATGTTAGAAATATCTGTGAAACATGACATTTTATTAAAAAAATATGTCAAATTGGCACAAGGGATGAATCAGAGTTAATGAGCAAACAACATAGAATGAAATTTTTCCACAACGCTTAGTACACGTTTATCAAGTTGGTAAAGTTAAGGAAATGTACAAAAGTTAATTCTTAATTAAATATGCTCAAGATGTACTTTCTTGAAAACAAGGTCTTAACTGGATAAATATTCTACATTTCATTCTTATTTTCATCTGTAGAATAACCTTTTGTCAATTATTTATTTCCATTCAATCCGAAATTAGTCATCATTCAAGTATATTTGACAAATTTTCAAATACTATTTCTTCAAAAAAAAAAAAATTTTAAGTGAAAAAATGTTATTACTATTTTTTCTTTTCGCACGTGGAATCACTTCCTACCATTACACTAATTTCATGACAGCTAGTATTTCTTAAATTACGTCCCTTTATACTTATAATTACATTACGCCAAATTTATTACGTTTTAATACATTGAATGTATTTTGATTACATCATAATCTATTATGAATTATAGGGCAAATAAGTCAAATTAAATTAAATTAGAATTTCCTTCCGTTTGCTTCCATCGTGAATTTCACTGTCCGTGGCGAAAGCAAAATTAATCAGCCAAACGACTCGTTGATTTATGATCCAAAGTTGGGAACGATCCTTTTAGCGAACTAACGCGAACGATTGTAAGTACGAGAACACACGTCGCGGTGCGACAGATCTCGATCAACGATCGCTAGGAATTTTTACGGGTGATCGAAGTAACCGATGGAGAACGTACCGACGCGATAGCTACAATCGCCTCGATTAACGTCAATTTTGCAACATTTACTGTTAGTTAATAGCCCTGTCACTTCCATTTTTCTTTCCCGGTGACGTTCTAGCCGCCACGCGAGAAGTCAATCTTCCGTTGCGAAACTGCTTTATTACCCGCGTTTACGCTCGCGCACGATAGTCATCGATCGCTGGGCTTTTCGCGACTATCGGAATCGTTGAATCTCTCGCAACCGACGACTGATTGTGAGTCATACGTCATAGATCGCGATTTGTGTCAGGGGACGCGTGACTAATTAGCCAGAACTTTGGCCATTGGCTATATGCAATTAAATGAGCCATTACATCGGCGGGAGGTACGCGACAGCTCGCGGCGTTTCAGCCGGCGCTTGCCTGTAAAATATAAATCATCGCCGGCGTATGAATTATTTACAAGACGGCGACTTTTAATTGCGATCGAATGCGATACGAGTCGCCGGAGGAAAAACCCGGAAATCGCCTGTCCATCGGCGTGATAGGTGGAAACGAGTTAATCGCGGTGTCGAGCGCGGCTGTTCATTGAAAATGAGAGTCAATAACGTTTCATTAGTCGCGACGGGCGTCGATTATCTCGAGCGATCGCGGGTACCAATGCCTTTTAAAATAGACGTGTGGGAAAAATGGAGACAATCGAACCTCCTCCTAAGAACGCAGGCCGCGTTCGTGCCTGTTGATAGAAAACACCTCTTGAAATATTATCGGATCATGAGCGTTGCGGCGCGAGATAAAATCGCGTCTTAAGTCATCGGGCCGTTGCATAAATATTGGGCGTGCGTGCGAGCACATAAGTAGAAGACAAGTATCGTAAAGTAGCGTCAAGGTACACGACGAGCAAACAGAACGATGGAACATCTATGTAAACACGTCGCGGGCCACTGGGTGAAAGAAGCGAGTTTTCTGGAAGCCGCGTTCTGGTTGCTTTGCTGGCTCTCGAACGCTCCGCTCGCCGAGAGAACGTAGAATAGGGTAAACTTTACGCTGTTGACGCGAGCTAACATCGCGTTGTTGTGTCGTCAATTGCACAACGATTGCCCAAATAACCCGTCTGTCTTTATACTTTGGACCATTTTTTAATACTTGTTGCTTCTCGAAATCGCAACGAGGGCAATGTATCTCGACGTACTTATTCTCCGATGTAAAACTCATCTTCTACCATTTCATTTACATCTAAATATTATTAGGTTAATTAGAGTCATTCATCTGTTCTGAAGAATTCTGAGGTAGTTCTCGTTTTGTCACAAGTTTTCTCGTAATGTTGAAACTTGTTATTTTGTTATCTAACATCGCTCTTTTTTTATTAATCAGTTACTCTCTATATTATATATAAATATAATACTATGTTATATTTTCTGTTTTGTACTAAAAGAATTTCATCCCAATTGAATCTCTCGGAACAAAAGAAAATAGACGTCACTTTCAAAATAGTCCATTTGCTATTTGCTTCTACAATAACACGTGCTTTCTATTCTTTCAAAGATTTCTTCGCGCAAATGCGAAATAAATAAGCGAATAAAATGTTAATTTAAACTTTAATCGATCAATCATCTACGAGTTTTGTCTATTAATAGAGACGCCAGGGAGAAATTTTCGTGGAAATCAAGTGTAAAAAAAAAA
>CAJDYZ010008413.1:105283-117395 GCA_903986555.1 Heterotrigona itama
CTTTCAGAGAATCAATGTAACGGCGATGGGATCTCTTCGTTGAACCACGTGGTACAGTTCGCGCGCTCTGAATAGCGAAACGATATTAACGTTTTAAACGATACGCTCCGTTTTCCGCCGCGTTCCAGTTCAATCAATTCTTGTAAAAATGTCCCTGACGATCAAAATTTCGAGTATCGTTTTTTTCAGCAGCTTCGCGTTCATCGCGCGATTTCTCTATCTTTTCGCGGGCTTCAATTCTCGACTCGACTTATCGGCGATCGCAGTAGCAGACCAACTGTCGACGCGCGATTAACTGTCCCTTCGTCGTTTTCGGTGCTCACTGTGCTCGAAACACGCGCCTGATACCGGAGCACACTGTTTGCTCGAGTCCAACTGCACAGAGATTACACCGAATCGTATCGCGGACCGAATGTCGCGGGCAACTGAGGCCAGCCTCTCCGGCCGGCGGCTTGAGAGATCGCGGAACGCAGTGCGCATGCGTGCGGGCGATATTCGTCTCCCTCCCCCGCCCTCTCCGTCGCCCCCCCGGCCGACGACTTTTCTGCGTCCCCTTCGTTCCCTGTACCTGTGCCCTCGTGTGCTGTTTCACGGACTCCCAGTGGACGCGGTACACCTTGAATCCTGTACGTACGTACGATCGATACGCGCGGATGCCGAAAAACATCTGACAGCGAATCAACGTACTTTGAAAACTTTCGCCTTCCCTCGTCAAGTACCGCTTGGCTCTTTTTTTTTGCGCGTCTCGATGGACGAACGTCGCTTGGACTTCGCGATCAACGCGTACAAAATGGGACTATCAGTTGCACGCGTGTCAAATTCATACTTTGATACAACGAAGAGGAACAAAGAATTGCGTTGTTACGTGCAATTTTCAGCTAACGATCACTCAACGTGTCACAATGCGTTTTGATTCAGATCAAACTTCGAAATCCCCTCCTCTTTGACCAGTGTGCTGTGCATTCGTATCTATTAACCCTCTGGCTTACGATTTTCTTCTCGAGGTAAGCACTATTTTACTGAAATTGTAACATTTCAGACATTATGTATAGTTTTGATTTATCAATGTTTAGAAATTAAAGAAATTAAGTTTCGTAGGATTGCGATCTTTCGCTTTCTCTTTCATGCAGAAGCCGAATATGTACTCGATATTATAAATCATGAGACAAGAGGTTAAGCGAGTATCGGCGCAGTGAATGGTTACGAATTTGGTCAAAACAGGGCGCAATCTAGAAACAGTCTAAATATTGCGTTTTCTGATGCATACGACAAGGCACGTGCATGTGGAGCGTCCCATTTTTATATAAATCGTATCAGAGTACAAACATGGCGAATGAATTCGCATTCTCGCAGTTCCTCGAGCGAGCGGGATGTCGCGTCACGTCGATTCGACATCGGTATCCGATCTCACGTCGCGTCAAAAGTGTACGTTCGCATTTGGATCCGTATCTCGGTACGCGTTTTCCACATTATCTGCCCGTATCGAGCCGTTGCGGTCGATACACGTGTTTCTGTCACGGTTCGCCAGCGATTCGTGTACAGTCCCGATTTTACGATCGACGCCCAGCGACCGGCCGCCCTCTTCGCCTCTCGGCGCCCATTCACTTTCGTGTCGCCATTCAGAGATATTCCGGCAAGGATTCGGAGACCGGATGGTACCTGGAGACCCGGTCGATGAAGAAGGGGCCCCGGGGCGAGAACGAGAAGTCGATACGATCGCGATGCCTGGCTTACTACACAACCGGTACAACGAGGACTGGTTTTTCGTCGCGTACGGAGGTCGCCCGATGCTTTTTGTCGCCCTTTTAAGCCGGCCACGGTGCGCGGCCACGATAAATAAACACAGTAGCTCCACCGGACGGCTTCCGCTCCGATTCGATCCCCGATAAAGGCGGCCCGTTCGCGACCTATCACCAGGAAAGCATCGCTTCTT
This sequence comes from Heterotrigona itama, assembly GCA_903986555.1. Taxonomy (NCBI): domain Eukaryota; kingdom Metazoa; phylum Arthropoda; class Insecta; order Hymenoptera; family Apidae; genus Heterotrigona; species Heterotrigona itama. The sequence goes on from CAJDYZ010008413.1 coordinate 107,217, forward strand.
TGCGCGTCGTCGAACCTTCCCCGCTCGGAACGGAGGATGGAAAAAAGGAAGATCCGCGGCGGATCTTCCCGAACGATACCAGTCGGGTCGTATTCAATGCCACATCAGATGTTTATCTGCGCGTCTTCCATTTCCGATTCGATTCTGCTTCGATTCTGCATGCTTCAGATCTCTCCTTGCGGATCTTTACACGTCTGTTAACTTTATTTTTATTCGTTTGTTTGTTCGAAATATTTGAGGAGACTCCTTTCGGTTCAAAATTCCAGTTGGTGCGAGGCAAAAGAAGCATTAATAAATATTAATTTACTTTAAGCTTTCTTGCCAGCCAGTAACGGAATTTAATTTAACGGACTAATATTGTTATGATTAAATCTAGAGCAAGCTGTTGACATAAAAAGGATTGAGAAAGCTTACGAAGTAAAAATAATAAATATCGTATGTTACATGGTGATCAGAATTAAACTTCTTTGTATTAATTCCAATATTCTCTGTCAATAGTTCGCTGTACCAACTTTTCTGTGTACCAAAGACTTTTTCTCTAGATAAGTAAATAATAAATATCTAATATTTATGTTCCCTAATATCTAATTATTACAATTAAGTCTCTGCTGTGTACAAAAATAATTTATCTAATTCGGAGGGAAAGTCTTTTCATAGTCATAAATCTCAGGTATACGTGTCTTCAAGATGACTTTTGCTTTTTTGAAACTATGTTTCTTCAGATGGACATGTAACTCGATTCATGTGAAACTCTTCGACCTATTATATGTAAAACACCACAACTATTCTTTAGAGATAGAATAAATCAGTGCTCATCGCTCTATTATTAGAGTAAAGATTTCATCCCACATAAATAAATGAAATGAAATGAAATGAAACTTTTGTTCTAAAGCGAATGACCATATCGTTTCTTCACCATCGGTCTCGCATATGAGACGTACAATTAGATCATACGATGTTCGTGCAAATTACACGTCGAACTTAGAAGTCGCTTAATCGTTTCACTTCCGCCGGATCGCGTTACCGATATTAATTCATTGCCATTTGTCAGGATCGCGGCTACGTCGGTACACTGTTGCGAGAACGACGATTAAATTGCATCCTCGTCGGAGAATTCGAGCGGTGCCTGCGCGGAACGCGTGTAATCAGCCTGCCAGATAAATGATCCGACGTCCCAGGTGGAGGAACGAGCAGAAGAATAAATGACGCCCCGACTTTGACTCTCTGTGAGACACTCCCGTGGAATGCAGTCGTTTCTACGCGGCGCGCCGTGAAAATTTAAGAGCCACGATCCAACAGAATGAGCCACGTTCGTATGTCGCTAACAAATGCTCACGGTCCTGGTATGCATTTTTTTCGCGCCGATATTAGAGATTAACCTCGCGGCTTGGCTAGCTGTCGACGACAGGCGTCGAAAACGATCTCGAGTAACAACGCGATAAATCCTGATCCTGATCCTGTATTTCTCTTCCTAAACTCGAGCAGATCGAAACGATGGCGGCAAGAGAACAGCCGCTTCCGTGGAATTCCATCAACATTTTCGTGGGCACGAAGCGAAATTAGTCACGCGGATTTAGCTATGGTTCTCGTGCCAACGGCTCGCTCTCAATGCATCGATTTGTTCTACCAGGCAGAACATGTTTCGTGCACGAACCTCGTTCGTGACATCGACGTCCGAACATTCCTCCCCCACACGGTCGCTCGTTCATTGAGAATCGAAAGTTAGATTTCGTATTTCGTGCCGAGTTGTCGATTTGCGCGTTTTACGTGATCGTCGTAGACAAGAACAGGAAAGCTGAGCGGAAAGTTTAGAGATAGTTATGTATTTTATAAACTCATTTATGCGTTTTATGAGATCGTTGTCGCTTTCCTGACGATAATCGGAAGCAAGAAACGACATAGATTACAGGAACCTATGAGAAAACTTGTCTGTAGCACTCATTGAGAATCAAAAAGTATTGGCTATGTAGGTATTACGTATTTCGTAGAGTTAATTTACGCGTTTCGCAGGATCGTCGAGAAAATTTGGCTCAGAGATTGGTCTGTAGCACTCATTGAAAGGTGGATACGTATTTCGCGGACTCGTCGAGCGAATAAATTTTACGCGGTCATTGTTGCTTATCGATAATCGGGAACAAGGAACGACATAGATTACAGAAACCTATGAGAAAACTAGGCGAAAAGATTGGCATGTAGCGCGTCGAGGCACGCCACTTTTGATTGAAAATCTTTTGCCCGGGTTCAGGAGGTTATCTCGGCAGATTATGCTTGTAGGTCACTTTGTTACTGACTGGAATCGTAGTTCGCAACTCGGTTTCTCTGTGTCAACCGCGTTCCAATCTTTTCTTTCTTGAATTCATTATGAATTACGTAACGTTTTGGAGAAATATGCTTTGCACGAACGATCGATCATATACAGACGAGTGATTTGCGTTAATTTACGTTCGTACCTAAAAGTATCGCGTTCAAGTTGTTACGAACGAATTGATCTATAAACAAGGATCGAAAAAATTAAGTATCTTTTGAATAGATTTGAAAAACATGGATTGTAGAACTATTTCGAGAAATAATTACATCACAAGTCCCGATGAAAGCAGATAAATAAATATTTTTAAAAATAGAAGTTTCAGACAGATCTTATAAGACATAAAAATAAAAATTTTTCTGTCAGAGAAACAGACAATCTTGAAAAAAAGTTGTTAATATTTGTAGGAAATTCTGACACTGAATACTATTCAATGAGTAGTACTCGAATATAAAAATTGATTTTTAATTAAATGTTCTAAAATAACTTTTTATTATGCACATTTTAAAATAAAATTCCATGAGACAACAGATATATTTTTAGACGAAATGTAATTCATATAAACTACTATATATTTCAAGTTCAAGTCCGATACATCATATCAATTTTCGATATACTATATCAAAATATATTCAACATACATGCATCATGTTTGAACAGAATTTTTTTAAAAAAGGATTTGTTAATTTCTCTATTTTTAACAGTTAGTGACACAACTCAAAAAACACATAATTTTCGAATTATTAATACCGACCGAGTGTAGAAATCTTATTCATTTATACTTATACTCATTTATACTATATTCTTGTATTGTATTCTATGTTTTAGATTTGATCTGTACTACTAATTTATACTATTGACCGCTTTCGAAGTGATTACATTCACAGAAATGGTATATCCTTGTTCTGAAACTCCTTCTAATTATTCTTACTGTAGAATGGCGAATGGTGAATGGCAAATTATATAAACCTTCGACGAGCATTTCATTCAAAAATGAAAAATTGTAAAATTTGTCGCATAAAAATTTTAAAATCGTAGCCAGAAGATTATCGATAAATAAATCAACAATCTTCCGTTCCATTTCCGACCAAACAGTATGCGCGTCCAGATTTGCCATCTAATTATCGCTAAACTTTGCATATCGTGTGAACACTTCATCTAAATCTACGTACAACGTTGTGACAAATTACTGCGGCGGCAAATTTGCCAGAAACTGCTAATTTGCACGGGTTTAAACCAGATGGCATCTCGCGATGCGTGCAGTCGCATTTTCGTTGTCGGATCACGGATATATCCGTGGTGAATCTCGTTTTGCACGAAGTGCGTGCACCTGTAGAACGTGCAATGCGCGTATTTGTCTCTTCTGTGAGTTTCGAGATAATTCTCTATATAAGAAGCCCAATATTCATTAAAGTCAATCCAGTTGAGCAATAGAAAGATACACTCGTACCTTGCCGAACCATACAGTATTTTTAACACTAAACGTACCGGCATTTTACATATACCTATGTTACCATAAGGGGTCAAATGACCCCTCGCGGTACATAACGTATGCAAAGAATTTTTCTCGGTAAGAAATAAGCCAAGAGAAAAACAGAAAACGAGAAATTGAATAATCAGATAATATAAGAATTTACAAAAAGGCAGATTAGCGAAAGGAATAACAACGAATGTACGATTTCAAAGTAAACTTTGAAAAGCGCATCATTTGACCCCGCTTGGTACGTTTAGTGTTACAATTCTGATACTTTAACTTTTCTATGATTAATTGTGAACCGCGAACAACTCGCGCCCGCTATAAGAAGAAATTGCGTTTTCTTTCATCTCAAAGTCAGAGATACGTAAGTCAGACATAAATTGATTACTATTCAGTGAGAGTGCCCTAATCAATATATACATATATTTTCCTTTTTTGGAGTAATCTCCTCTTGTCACGTGGCATGAACAACGTGGTCAAGCCCGATCGCGATAACCGGAATTTCTTCCTACCGAAGACCACTCTCGATGGAGTGACCCTTGACATCTCGTAACCCTTCCACCACGCCTTCCCTCTGCTTCTCGTTTTCTTTCACCGTGTTACCTTGGCACCGTGAACGTCGGCGCGAAAAAATCCCGCTCGGAATTCGAACGCGTCGGTATCATTGGCGTTAGCACCGTGTCGACAGACAATGAAATTCCTCCTAGTTATTATCTATCGTCGTGCAGGCATGCGAAGATCGTTAACGAACAGAGCTGCAGTTCGATCGGTTACGCGAGCAGATGGTAAATAATCGAAAGGCAAACAGAAGGTCCACGACTTGCATCGTTCGTGTCAAATGGTTGGGTAAACAGAAACCGAGTGAACGTTCGGTCGGTAACGGGTTTCTCCAGGCTGTTTGACCAGCGATCCAATTCAATAATTAAAAGGCCTGACTCGATAACGAATTTAATGGATCTCGAGGATAACAGAAATTCGTTCGCGGTTTCTTCCGATGTTGAACGAGTTCTTTGCCGATTCTCTGTGTTAGTCTGTTGGGAGAATTATGTCGATAGAAATGAAGGGATGCGTTGTGAATGTAACGACTCGTATTCTACGACACGCTTTGCGTGAGCAATCATCGATTCAGGGGATCAAAGACGGACCACCCGCAATACAGGTCCCAACTTTGAGAACTTGCTTCTAGCGTCTTACAATAGAAGAATGTCGTAAATTTAACACACAGAAAAGTACAAATCAATTGATGTTTCATCATAAGCTGAAGTTTCATTTAATACCAAATTTAATTTCGAAATTGAAGGGTCAATTTTGAAATCACTTGGTTATTCTTTCAATACATGTTTGTGCACTCTGGTCTTCTAGATTAATTTTTAAATGTATTTAATGATCTTTGGATTTACCGAATTAAAGAATTTCTGATCAAATTAATTTTTCTTTTGTTACTCGACCGTAAGTGCAAACGTTCAATTTTGAATTTATTTTAACACTTAAATATTCATTCTATTATAATATTTTGTTCTTTTTTTATTTATGTTACCTGTATTCCTTTAGTTTCTCAAGAACTTAGCAATATTGTGCGAAATAAATATTTTAAATAGTATTTAATATTTTAGATTCTGTCCAGCTTAAATAAAATAGTATTTTAAGTAGGATGTAATGTTTCAACAAACAAAAAATATTTTCATTTTAATAATCTAAAATATAAAATATAATATTTTAATTTAATAATTTAAAGCATAAAATAAAATACTTCAATCTTGCTTGAAGCATTGGACCATTCCATAAATATTGTGATTTTTCTGAATGTCATTTTTTAGTTTCTCTTCTTTTTGTGTTGTTTCTTGTTGACAAACCGCAGTATTTATAGAATGATCTGATATTTCTTGTTTCAACGATATTCCAAAAAAGAAATAAAACTTACACTTAATTAGTACTTATATTTTTACACATAAAAAAATTATTTGGCCAATTAATAAATATATTGAACGTAAATCATTATTTTTAGCAACAGTATTTAAAATGAAGGAAATAACTTCAAATATTTTCAATTCTCTTCAAATAGTATACACTATTTTCAAATTCTATTTTAAAGACTTACTGTATCAAATAAAATATTTTATTTTCAAAGTTATACGTATAATTTAAAATAAATAAATAAAGGATTATTTACTATTTACTGTATTTAAAATAGCATTTTATCCAGCTCTGATTTTCTCTTTCTATTTTTGTTTCTCCGTTAAAACATGAAATCAATGGTCGTTAATTGTTTTGAGTACTCTTTCACTTGCCCCAAAATTTTGAGAGAAACGCTCGCGTAGAGGATTCGATGGAAAAAGCCGACGAATTTTGCACATAATTTTATTGTTTCGTTATCAAACGCGGTGCACCGGCACCGTATTACGCATTCACAATCCTTTGGCTTACAGATATACACGTTTGCAGCTTACGTAAAATCTAATACCTTATTTTCTTTCTTTTTTCTTTTTAATGTATTTTGTTTTTGCATCATTATTCTGCACCTATGTCTGAGATATGTTAAAGGCAGGTACAGGAGATACGTCGGTGAACACTAAAGAGGTACGATATAACACACTACGAGTAGATCTCGCATTCGACGCGGTGTATCATAGAAAAAAGATATCTCGCGCGTCTCAAAGGTGTAAATGGTGCAAAAACCTGTGATAAGTGCGCCAGCGTCGATTAGAATTTCCTTCCTTATCACGGCACCGATACGCGTGGTGGTTCACGTCCGAGATGCGAAATCAACCGGGGTGCGTGCCTGTTGTAAAACGCGCCTGAAAGAAAAACGTCGTTAATTCGTTCGCTAAATCAATTTAATTTTCAATTATCGGTAAAATCGGGCATGACATAGTCCAACTATCATAACGCCTTTCCGGTATGTTATATCTTACTCTAATCATTTTAGTACGTTTACTTAAAGAATCGGAACAGGCGCCTCGCCGCATTTCTATCATAGAAATCTACAAAAAACGGGTCGGCGGGTGAATCGGAAAGAAAACAGCCGTGTTTGGAAAACGAAGAAAGCAACGGGCACGATGTTGAAGTGCTCGCAAAGCAAGGGTGTCGCGTTGCGATCGACGGGAATATCGTGTTCCTAAGAAAGCTTCCTTAAAATACTTAGAAAAAACGTTTGCGAATAAAGCTTACACGCTAGAAAGTACACGTTCACGATCGGGACTCTAACGGGGGAACGTCCGATCGTTGGAAATCGAGAATGCTTTTTGATTTTTCGGAATTTTGACGATCGTTGATCGGCGATTCGGCTCGCGTTTCGTCAACCTCTCGCATCTTTCCTTCGTCGAGGGACAAATTCCGCGGCGACGGAAGAAGACGCAAGAAGACACCTTCCTCCGTCCCTCAAGCCCCACCAGCATAACGCGAAACGCGACGAGAATTGTTCAAACCGTTCACAATATCGTTGATAGAAAAGCGGTGACGAAAGTGACCGCAAGCGCGACGGAAGCGACGCTGACGCTTGACGCTCCGGAATAATGGAGCTTGTTCAACAGATCTTGCGGCACGTCGACGAACACCTTCTTCACTCCAACGTCGCGTATCAACGCCGATAACTGATCCGCGTCGACCTTGTCGCCCTCGCTCGACCAAATGGTCAGGGTTGCGTTCTTCATCTCGGAACTCTTCTCCATCAGCGACTTGATCACCTTGATGTCGTTCGCGGCTAGACCGGCTCTTACCGGGTAAGTTATCGGCTGGGTAATGTTCTGCTTCTTCAGGATGTCGATCATTTCCTGAATTTGCTTCTCGGTGTATCGAGCCTCGGTGGCATTGTCCTTGGCCTCGTACCTGAAACGCGAATCGATGAGAAATCTCGAAGCATCGCCCGCAGTTTTATTACTATCACTAGCACTACTCGGGCTCGGAATTTCTCGTTCTCACCTGGTGGTCCAGCCGACCGACAGCGTGTACTCTGAATACGCTTTGGCTTCCGTGAGGAAAGATACTGCGTTCACTGGCGTGGCATTCGCGTTCACTGGCCCAGCGAGTATGTCCGCGTTCAGAAATACGGGGAACGTGATCTGTGAAGGGAAAGAAGCTAGCCGGTTAACGTTAGAGAAAAGAAAACAGATATTGGCAACGAAAGGCTACAACAAAGGCTGTGAAGAATTCCCGATCGAGAGAAACGCGTGGCCATCGGTAATCGAGGCAAAAATAACCGCCGAGTTCTGTTGAACGGTGGCGATCGGTGAAACGAAGCGCGAAGGACTCCGCAAAGATGCACACGTCGGTCTATAAATACAACGGACGAGATACGTACGTTGTTGCGAACTTTGTCCAAGATAGGTTTGCTCGCGTTGAAGGCCTCGATGCTCTTGAAGTCTAGCTTGATGCCCTTGGTAACGTTCTTCGTGATCACCTTGTCGAGGAATTCCTCCAGAGTTAGGTCACTCGTGTTCTCCGGCGGATGTGCCATTATCGGTGTCGTGTTGTTCGCTATCGTAACGTCCGCCTCCAGCATCATGATGTCGGCTTTAAACAGGAGGGTAAGTTTGTAGCAAAGCTGCATGCGTCGCGAGAACGAAGAGGGAGAAAGGAAGAAGGTAGAAGAGATGAAGGTAGAAGGTACGTTTGAGAAGCGCGAAGAGCAATCGCGCCGCGAAAAGAGAACGAGAAGAGGATACGACGGTGGTGAAAGATACTTTAAAACATCCGGCATCCGCGACAAAGCGTGTCAAGCGATCTTCGACGTACGTTGAAATCGCTTGGAGCGTTTAATGCCGATAATTAAAATCGAGCTTGCTCAAGGCAAGCGATACTTTGACGAAGATTCTTCGGGAAAAATGAACTTTTCATCATTTGAGTTTCGTCCGCGTTCTTTTCGTATATCTGATCGCCAATTGCTCGCGGTTCGCTCCTCACGCGATATCTCGTTTAAAAAGAAGTTAATCGGTAATTATCGACGGGACGTTGGAAATTCAATCCTGAATCTTAAGACACGATTTAAGTCTCTCGCGTTGCTTGGTAACCAAACGCGGTGCAAGTATCGTTCGAGATGCCACTCGCACGGCATTAAAGCCGACGGAGCGAGACACAGCCTCGGAATACGATACTGAGACTCCGGGAATATTTTCGCGAAGCTGGTCGATAGACGGAGAGTGCCAGGAGAATTTCATCCGAAGCGTGTAACGTTGCCCCGACGTTTCGCTCAATTACGGAATCTATCTCGTCATCGATTGATCTCGTCAAAAGATTGCTAAGAGAAGAGCGAAACCACTTCAATTACGCGATCGACCTACCTGTTTTCAGCGCGTTCTCGAGTAAGGTCTTGTTGTTGACGGCATGGGCCCAGACGATCTTGGTGAGATTGCCGTTGATCTGCGGAAAGAAGGTGGCCACATCCACGGTGACGTTATTCGCGCACATGGCAGCTTCTGAAACAGGCAAACGTCGCGTCTGGTTAAAGGTGAACGCGAGACTTTCCGCATTAATATTCTCGAGGCCCCTCTCGACCTTTGACCCAATATTCGCCGGGGTCGCTCCATAATTGAGCGGGCTGCAAATTCCTAGCAAACCAGAGGGAGGGTAGGAGGATCCGGAGGAGAGTTTTTGGAGAAGGGGTTGGATGACGGAGAATCTCGCCCTACTTCGCTCATTGTGCCTCGAAAGATCGATAATCACATTCATTCGTTACCGTCGTTACCTTGTTCGCTATTGTGGAGGATAGTTTACGCGACTGCTCGGAAACACGATGAAAAGAAACACGCAGCACTGTTGAGTCTTCCTCCTCGATTCCTCGACTCTTTCCTCTTCCCCTCTTCTTTCTCGCCATTTCTGGCCGTTCGTTTTCACGTTGCTGGACGACGTATCGTTCGTACAAAGTGAACAACAAAGATTCTGAACGAGTGTCGTTTGCAAACATAGCAGTTTGCCAGGATATCTAGCAAATTTTATTCGAACAAATCGATACGGGACGAATTCCCGATACAATAGTTCCAACTGACCCGTTTCCGGTTCAGCGGACACGTGCAGGGAGGATTGGTTCTACGCGTTGGTCTATCGGTTATCGGGTCGCGAGAGAAAACCGTTCGTTGGTTCGCTTTCCTTCCTTTTTCTCTCTCTCTCTCTTTTTTTTTTTAAACACACACGCGGGAATCGATGTTACCGAAAACGATCAGGTTATTCGTCGATTCTTGGAAAACACATTGAACACGATGAGAAACGGTTTCAGAGAAACTTGAACGGAATGTTCATTTTGAGAAAATTTTATTTGCCAAGAAGTTGCTTGCAGCGTTATTTTCAGAGATCGAGCGAGATTTAATATTGGTGCGCCATGCTTTGCGCGTGAAAAGTACCGGCGTAACACAGTGTACCGTCGGTGTGTTGAGAAATAGCCGGTAAAAAAAAAAAAAAAAAAAAA
>CAJDYZ010008413.1:145799-156316 GCA_903986555.1 Heterotrigona itama
ACCCAAGTTAGGGTGACCGCGTTGTTGCTGCTGTTGGCGCTCAGATTGTACGGCGCCCTCGGAGGAACGTTCAATACCATTAATTCCGTGTCGGCAACGACGGTCGCAGCTTCGTTGCTAGCCGCGCATTGATACAATCCTCTGTCCTGTTCTTGAATCCTATCGATTGTTAAGTTGCCACCAATTATAATGGTCCTGTTGCCCGGTGGTACTGGTGAGCCATCCTGTCACGAAAATTGAGATTAATCGTCTCTTCTGATAGGCCTCTTGATTTCATTAGCCCTATAGCGCAAGCATACACGTTCGAGATTTCCGAGCTCTATTCAAATTATACCTATTTCTCATCTAAAATAAATCCCTGGCAAAAAGTTCCCGACCAAACGTAAGTATTTGGAACAATTCGGAAATATTGAAACCTTTATTTAAAGCATTGGATGTTTGTATTTATTTATATTTCTCAATTCAGTCCTCGAATCCATGAAACATCTTAATGTCTCCAAATAGGTTTTCGAATATTTTGGTAACATTATTTGTCTCGATACTTGGTATTTTTGTTTTATTGGATGACCAACCATTTTTATCAATGTTAGCTCAGTGCTAACACTGAGACAGTACTAATACTTTCTCTTCAAAGTGGCCTACTCTTATTATCTCATAAAGGGCAAAATTCACTAGTTAGTCATTCACGTCTCTTTTTTCTACGATAAATTAAAATATAAACATAAAGAGATGCCTTGCGACAATATTAGTTCTATAATAATTCTTGTATAGCCTTCAATAATCCCTAAATAGTCCTTCGATAGTAACAATAAACTAAATCCTAGATATTATAGTCAATACTCTTTATATCTTATTATATCTTAAATCAGGGTGAATTTATCTGATTTAATAGATAATGGCACTAAGCATAGTATGGACCCGAAATAGTATGGGAGCCCAAAAATGCTTTGTCAAAAAAACCTGGCCGAAACAATGTTTATCAAATTAATATATTTTTAACAATATCTGCTATTTGCATAGCAAGGAGAACTTTCTCCAAAGTGTCAATAACAAAAAATAATTGTAGAAGAATTAGATTCGAGAAATCATTGAACTTTACAATTATTCTGTCAGCTGAAGAAATACTAGATCGTTGTCGTACGATGAAACAATAAAACAATTTGCACATCGAAAGTTAATATTCATTTACATTCTTTTAGATTTTTCTATTACATTTCTCATATTACAACTGTGTATATAGACTTTTGCAAAGAAGCTATTTGTTATTTGTAGGTTGTAAAATGAAATGGGGTCCCAATGATTATTAGCTTCGGATAACCTTGAAATTAATAATAAAATAATTGTTTTACTTATTAGAGATTCATGGAGGAATAATAATGTAATGTGCAAATTGTACGATAACAAGTAATATATAAATATATATATTATACAAATTACAATAATAATAATATAATTGAAAAAATACATCAGAAGGTATATGTTTAAAGATGAATACATTCTTAATTTGTTATGACTTCTCGTTCGACATTAAATTTTTAGACTTCTGATCATTTCAAGCAAAAAGCTCAAAGGGATTTTCACGTACACGCGAGCTAAACAAACGGACAAATCGAAGAGATCCTAAATTAATAGAACGTACCTTGTACCAAACGATCGACGGTCGATGGGCCTGATCTCCATCCTTGGCGTCGCAAGGTATCTCCAAGTTGTCTCCCAATTTCCTTATGTACAAATGCTGCGGAGTTATTGTAAATACTGGCGGCCTTTGCACGATCTGTCGAACAATATTCTTGAATCAATAGCGAGAATTGCCAGGGGTGAGTCGCTTATCAACGGAATTGAAAAATAAAGGAGCGATTAACACTCGTCTGTCAGTGATGAACGCTCTCAATGACGATCTCGCCCTGTTCCTTTTTCTTCCACGTCGCTTTCAGTCCCAAAAATTCCAGACTGACCTGACAAGAGGCCTCGCGTTTCATTCAATTGCAATTATCCGATGAAAGAGAAAGAGAATACTTGCCACGGTGATGGACGGACTGGGCCCCTCGGTGCCCAGCTCGTTGTACGGCGTACATGTGTAACTTCCGGAATGAGTTTCGTCCACTTTGCTGAAGTACAGAGAACCGTTCCTCCTGTAGAAGACGCCTTGAACGTTGTAAGGGTCGAAGAGGAATCCGTCCTTCTCCCAACGTAGATTCGTCAGCGGCGGATTTGCCCTGAAGTGACAATCAAGAAGAGCTGGTTTCCCATATGGCAGATAGACTTCCCGGGGAGCGTAGATGACCTTCGCCTTGTCTGAAACATCGGCAACGATTCTTCGTCAACTCAAAAGCATCGAAGCAATAAACCAGAATCAGATGTTCACGAAGTAAACCAGGCGATGTTAGTCGAAATCGGAGCCACGCTCGTTGAACTTTCGCCCGCAGCGATTTTGATTATCGCGTTATTATCGTTATTCTCGTCGGTAATTCCCATTATTATCGCCGGTGTTGTTATTTCATTTCCTGGACGAAAGTGTGCGATCACGGCCTCGCGAGCAATTCCACCCTCTGATACAGCGAAGCGTGCAACTGCACGCGCATTTGGGTCACCCGATTTTATAAATTTCTGGTCAAGGCCTGTCTCGTTCGTCGCAGGGAAACGATTGTCCGATTGTGAGAATACTTGCATTGTACGTTGAGGAAGGCCGAGGCACTCTGCTGATCTCCAGTTTCACCGGTCACCACGCAAGTGTACTCCCCAAGGTCACCCATGGCAGGCGAATTTATGGTCAACGTCCCATCCTCGGCGATAGACGCTCTTCTCTTCAGATCCTGTTAAGGAATCGGTGGAAATCAATTTGGAGCATCCTTGGATGATCTTATGATACATGTCCATTTGATAATGAAAACTCGAGAGTAGTTTTCGCAAATGAATTACGCGAGAGAATCGTTGCAATTATGTATTTGAAAGTGGTTGTTACTTGTTGTCAAATGAAAATAGAGTCAATAAGTCTCGAATTCCGGGAGTAGCTGTCACAATTCACAATCACAATTAATTGATTTAATTGTTTTATTATCAAAATATATCAAATCCAGAGGGTTGAAATTTGATTAACATTATTTGTAAGAAAGCTATGGACATTGAAATCTGTATTACAAACATTATCATTTCATCTACAACAGTACATTATATACACTCACTTCGTTTACAATCAGACTCTGGATTTTTATGTATTTATGGAAAATATCGAAAGAGTATTTGTTGCGATAATTTGTAACGAGAACGAATCGCTTGGCATTTCTTTGCTTGCATTCATAAAAATTTGAAATTTTTACACGAGGATTACAGTTCATTTAAAACTCAAGCATTCGGATGCTTAAAATTACCAAAAGTCTGAAAGTTTTTGAAACCAAAATATTGAATGAGTATATAATAAATTAAGAATGTATTCATCTTTATACTCTTTGACATATTTATACAATATAGTGTAGTATTTATGTTATATTCATCGAAACTTTCAATTTAACTATCGATTATAAGATTATCTGTCTACAATATTAAATAAAAAAAATTAAGAGAAACTGCTGAGGATATTTCCAATGATCTCGGCGAGTCTTCTATCGCATATTAAAACACGTTCAACTCGGCGTGAAACATTGGATTACTCACAACCATGTATTTTTAACTAATGGCGTGAATCACCCATTATGGTTCACATCTAATTTTCATCATCAGGTGAAATTAGACTGAACCACCGGTGATTCACATATATGTTTCCAATTGTATTTTAAAAAGCATAATTTAAGTTTAGAATGAACCTAAATATAATACAAAGTTATGGGAAGAGGTTTAAATAATAATATCCACTATCAATTTAAAAAATATTGCACACAAAAGCCGCCAGAAGGATAAACAGCTTATAACTGCACGCTGTCCTAAAATGCAGAATATGGAAAAGCGCACCCCAATACTTGAACTTGTTAAATAGACACAGAGTGCTCTCGAGAACAAAGACTATCAAATGGACACGTATCTTTACACCGCGATCGATGGATAAATTACCTCGATTTCTGTAATTTCCACGCCCTCGCGGAACCAGCTAACAACCGACTTCTCACCTTTGGCCACGCAGTCGAAACCGACGGATTCACCCTCCATTACAGTCTTGTTGACGGGCGGCACCGCCAGCAGATTCTCGCCTGGAACAGACGTCGGAAACGGCGACGCACCTGGGTTGAACGATTTAACGAGTCTGCCCAGTTTCAGGTTAGTAAGCATCAGCGTTACATTAAATCGTTTCGTTTTTGGTTTTAGTCGGCCGGCAATAAGGCGGGGATTAATCTTTTTTTTTTCTTTTCTCTCTCTCTCTCTCGAAACTCGGTTAATTCGCTTTAGTCGCAGTGATTGCAACGCGTTAATCAATCTAGTGCACATTCGTGTTGGTTAATCGGCGCGTTTGCCACCGTGAATTATGTGCACGCAACAACGTCAGGTGTTATTTCGATTCGGTGCGTGACAGAGGCATTGTGTTCTTTCAGCGACGAACCACGGAAACTCTTTTTCGCTACGCTACCGTTTCCCGTTACTTTATTGTCCGTTTCTTCTTTTTTCTTTTTGTTTTGTTTTCTTTACTCTAGGAAGGGGCGCGCCACTGCGTGCAGAATTTCATTACGTATCAAGCGCGCCTGATCAAGCGGATCCATTGTATCGGGAGCCCGTCAATTTCGCGATCGGTATCTACTGCGACGATCAACTGCGTACGATGAATGCGCACGATGACTCAATTCCCCATTAGCGTTTAACGGAACTTCAGCGGCAAAAACCAGAATTCCGTTCAACTTAACGAGTGAATCATCGGTGCCTAGCCTCGCGCCACGAAGTTGGATGAGTTGGAACGAACGAAACTCCGTGTGTTCGACGCTCGAACCGAAGCTGAAAATTGTTCCTTTCTCTTTCTTGAATTAAGATCGATATTTTTGAAAAGGAAAGGAAAGAAGACACTAGCGTGTGAGAAACGTGTGAAAAGTAAAGTTAGGCGTATAAACGTTTACTTCCTCGTTGCCGGAAATCCAGAACGGTTTCACGGTCACGAGCCTCTGCTTCGTCCAGCGCAGCGTTAGCGTTGGTAGTCCAGCCAAGTGACCCAATTCAGTGCTCAGGGTTAGTCAGTCGGCGCTTAACTGCGTTAATTCCCTTCGCCACTTGGTGTTATCGAATTAGCCGATTAAACGCATAGGATGCGAGAAAGTGTACGGGAACCTTACCATCTATAGCGAGATGGAACCACGTTCCATTGTTCCTGGAGTTGGGCGTTCTGTTCGGGAAGATCACCCGACACTCGTACCATCCCTGATCGCTCTCACGGATGTTCGTGAGATTGATGCTGCCCTGACCATAACCACGGCCAGCCGCGTCTTCTAAAAGGTGGACACGACCCACGTAGCGCGGCTCCACCGACGGATATCCGTTGTACCATGAAAAGATCGTTCGACCCTGCAACGATCGCAGATTGCTCAGATGAGGTGTCAAATGAGGATGAGAATTCGCGTCGACGGCAGTCACGGTTCTCGTTCCCTGTTCTCGAGTCGCTGTTCATCGTAGGTAAGAATGATTTCTCTTCCTGAATTTCTGGTCTAACTAATTTATCGATCTAGCTTTGCTTCCGACATGCGATTACGTTCGCGAGGCCGGCAGCCAGGAGACAATCGATTTCATAACCGCGTCGCGATCGCGTGAACCTCGCGGGAGAACGGGGAGGAACTGCAACACGAGACATCGGAAGTGTCGCGTTTCCAAGTCGGAGCTCTCGCGTATACGTGTTCCTCGCCGGGGAGAGGGTAGAAAAAAGATAAGAAAAAGAAGAAGACGAGAGAGACTGTAGGCACGTTGGGGACACGTGCGTCCTCCGGTGAAAATGAAAAACGCTGAAACCTAGGGAGCCCTGGCGGTCAAAACGAGGCTGGCGAAAAGGCCGCTAATCGTCCCTAATCGTCTGACAATGCGTTAGCAGTGACCCACTGGTTGGACCCCTCGTGTCGCGGACTCGACTCGTGACTAAATATAATGCAGCCTTACGTCCCGTACTCCAATTACCAACGTTCGACAGACAGAGAGGGACCGAGCACCTGTTTTGCATACGCATCAGGGACCAATCAGGTTAAGTTCCACTTGATTTTATGCGGTAGCCATGTGCGACGCTCAATCTGTTTCCGGCTGCACGCGGCTGCACGCGCGTCCAATGCAACATCCGCGAAAGAACGACGCCTCTTCGCCGCGAACAGGAAATCAACGCGATCAACCGATGTCCCTTTAACGCTTCCGTTTGACTCGTTATTCGCGTTTTACATCAGCAGCAGGCCCAGCCACGGTTTACGATCAAGAGATTCGACAAATTTACAATTTCTCCATGGAATTATAAAAATGTTTTTCTATATCTATAGATCACACACGTAACGACGAAGAAATCGGAAATGCGAAAGAAGGATTTTTATGTAGAAAAGTTTGCGTTGGATATTTTTGAAAATTACTTTCGACTTGAATCGAAACAACGGCACCACTTGTGTCCATGACATTCTCTCAACGAGAGAAAATACAAAAAATTTCGAAGAATTTCGTGGCTTTTAGAAGCGATAAAACTCTTCAATGACCCGAATTACACCGTCTCTGAACATTTTCTGAATTCACAAGAATGTTACTAAACTTCTGAAAAAGTAAAAATCTGTTGGAGCAAACCTAAAGGAGGACGAGAGAGAATCTTGTAACCTAACTCTGAAAGTCTCTAGTATAGAAAAGGGTACAAATTTACAGAGTATGGGACATATTAAAAAAAGTTCGTTTAGAAAAAAAATAAAATTCAAAATTTAATGAAGAATGAAGAATTTAATAAGCTCTCTAAAGATATCAAACAATATCCAATCAAAGAATAGCAACCGAATAAATCAACGTTCAAATTGAGTGAACACAAATTCATTTCACGTAGTACGAAGTTATTTGATCGAGAGACGCACAGTGTTTAGTTTTATGAATTCGCAAAAATATCAATATCTTGGAAATGGTTCACTCGCAACGTTCCACACAAATCTGAAAATTACACGTGCCTTTCGAACTATGAAGAATTAAGAGATAAAAATAAAAAAGTTGATATCAATTATTAATCACTTTCGCAAAATTCGAACATGAATTTTATCTTCCTATGAACGATTGATTGAAAAATTGTGCGACTTCGTTTTTAATATATTGCAATTCTTTTGTCACATTCAATCTTATTTTTAAAATTCTATTTCTTCGATATTTGTCTACATCGTCATGTTTATTTTTTCGCCTCTAATGTTTCTATTATTTTAACTCTTATTCCTTCAGCTGAAACTGGAAATTTATAATGTATAAAAAATCAAACAGCAGCAAGAAACGTACGAATACGTCGCTTAGTATCTACCTAGATCGTTCAAACTGGCCGTTGTGCGATACGAAATTGTGCAATCGCAACCGCATTAATATTGTATCCGGCGGACGTCGAAGATATTGCACGACGCCTCGAAATCGAGACTCGGAGTCACGGAAATCTAGATCGGGACACGCGTGCTTCCCACGCTGATCGAATTAGGTAGACGTTTTTCAGAGAAACCGTATCGCCTACCCTGCCTTGAACGAGCGTTTCTTTTTTTTTTTTTTTTTCTAGCGTGTTGAACTGTTTCCCAGCGCGGTTGTACGTGGATTAATCAATCGGCAGGCTTCGTCTGTTTGACTTTTAATGGACCATCGTTGGATCACACCTAACGACAACAGAATGTAAATCGATGTTTCGCTCGTTTCGATCGAATTACACGGAGAACGAAATCTTCTCCTTGAGACGGATTATCGATTTCCTCGGACGATCGAGATTGGTACCAAGCGATACCGATACATTTGGACGAGTAAAAGTCTCATCTTCCCCGGTTAACCGCAGACCGCGTACTCTGTAAGCAAGTCGAGATTTTCGTGCGTGCCGGGAGGAATAATATTATTTATCGATGTTGCGTAGTATCATTTTTACGTTCGTGTCTCACACGGCGACGGGATGAAACACACGAGATGAATTCATTCAAATCGAACACAATCTACGCGGGTCAGTTTGACTTATTAAACGATATTTTCGTGGATTTCTCAATGTCTGGCGTTCTTGTATATTTGGAGTTTTAACGAGCGATACTTAATTAATTTGTTTATAATAACTGTACATCTTTTCTATTAGTAACAATCAGTATTTTTGTGAACGTAGTTTAATTTAGATACTTAAAAATTTATTGATTTGTTGTTGCTCGGGATGGAATATTTTTTCGTTATTTTCGTTTCATCTACGTAGATTCATAAAAGCTAGCCACTGTGCGACGCTACATTGAAATTAGCTGTGAAGTCAATGTTGCCGCACTTACGTCACGATTCCATTGAAGGATGTAGGGAATCGGGGTCTCGTGCGGAAAGTCCAAGTCACAATTAAATACCGCGTACTCTCCGACTCCTGCGTTCAGATAATTCGGCTCCTTCTCTTCCTCCAGTATCAAACCGAGCGCTGAAAAGAAAATTAGAGACACGGATGAGGCGGCTGTCTGTCCATCTTAGCGAGAATCGATGCGACGAAACGACGAGGAGACGATCAGATACGGTTGGTGAGAACGTCGCGTGACAAGTAGCAATATAAGTCCGACTCAATTTTAGCAAATTGGTCAATTTCCTGGTGTATTACGCGCGATCGTCAAGCGAGTGCCAATTAAACCGACGTAGGGTTCAATATCAACCTCAAGAACAGCCTCGGGCCTCGAGGAGACTCACCTTGGTAGCGGAGAAAGACGATCAGAAGCAGGTGAATCCCGACCGCTCTGGACATTTTCTCTCCGTGTTATCCGAGATCGCTGAAATTCACGACGAAATTCACCGTGGCTGTCCTGCGGAGATAGTGCGTGGACGCGTGGATGTCAGGGGCAAGTCACACTTCGCGACCGACGACGACGGCGGCGAACGAAACACGGCAGCAAAACACATCTGTCATCACCGACACTCATTAAACATCGGCCACCATTAATCGGCGATTAAATGGCACGCGGCACTCTGGCGATCGAACCTCTGGGCCGATCAGCGCCAGCACACCCCCCCGATTTCTCTTCTCCTTCTCGCTTCCTGCCTTTTGCCTCCTTCGTACGTCGGATATTCACCACCTTTGCTCCTCCTATCAAATGTCCATTCCTCTCGATCCGTGCCTGATCGAGCCGCCCGAAATCGAGCCTACCTTTTTGCCCACGGACGCGTACCACGGACGATCGTTAATAAATAAATTCGATTAAATGGTCGCAGCGTGATCAGCGGGTCGACCGATCTTTTTATCGAGAGTCGCGAGAGTCGAGTAGGTACCGAGAGATCGATCCGGGTTGCCGAGCTGGTCCACCGTGGAACGTTCGCTCACCGAGTGGTCCGGTGGTTGCGGTGATAACCAAGTAATCGCTCCGCCTCGCTCAATCCGAGCGGATACGACGCCGAACAGCAACGATAACGAGAGCCGAGTAACACGGGGGAAGGGGTAATGTTAGCAGCGTTCAGAGAAGGGAGATAACCGCGGATTATCCAGACGATTCTACGTTCGCGGTTTCCAGCTGAACACGCTTCTCTAGCGCCGTTCTTGTGCGCCCGACACACCCACCACAGCCAGCGAACGCGGGAACGCGTCGAATCAAAAATGATTAACCTGTTCCGTGGGAGAAGCCGAGTGGTCCAGGTGCGATCATTGGATGATTTTGTGGGAACGAGGGATGATACTGCATCGTCGCATACGTTATCAACGTATATCGACGTATACGCGTCTCGTTTGTTATTTAGAATTCTTTCAATTTATCACTCCGTTTTTTTTTTCTTCTATTCTTGCCTCTATAGTCGTTCGTATATCGCCTTGCAGACGAATTATCGCCTCCATTCAAGTTCGAATCGCGTTCTTTCAATGCAGCTCTTTCTCGGTCGGAGCTGCAGTCCGCGGCAGTTAAGAGGCTCGAGCGGAGATTAAAGGTACGTCAAACCTGGCATACGTGTATAGAAATGGACGGCCATCCAAAGAGACGCTCGATTCAACCTTTGTGCGAGCTTAAATTTAGAAACGACGCTTCGCCGACGCTTTCGCAGGGACGTAGCCGCGTGGCAAGCCGTGGAAAGTTGACGCGACGCGTGTAACTCGGCTCGTCGCCGAGATCCATTTTATTTATCCGCCTACGCGAGTGTAATTGCTGCTCGTAACGAAGATGCCGACTTCCGGATATTTACCATCGTTGTCACGTTCAACGGAGTTCACGACTCCGTTTCTCTTACCGTCTTCCACTGGTAATTCTCTCGCGCCTTTGAGACCATTGTCAATCGCTTCGTCCCTCGTTCCCACCGATTATGGTACGTCGCGTTCTTTTCTCAGTTTTTGTTTCGGCGGACGAGACGTCGTTGTCGTCGTTGATCGAATTTGCTGGAAAGACGAGTCGTGCAATGATCTCGCAAGAAAAGAAAGAAGGAAACGTCGGGAGGGGGGG